>VZRI01002624.1:0-10950 GCA_013397515.1 Upupa epops
AGCACTTGAGGCCATTATCTGGGAGTTAGTGAGCTGGGCTTGAAGATTCTGGAGCAACTTTCCGGCCAGGATGATTCTGTGATTCTAAGCTGGAACAGAGGAGGCTCCATATAAAGATAAGAAACTTCTTCCTGGTGAGGGTGACAAGAGCCCTGGAAGTGGCTGCCCAGGCTGGTTGTGGAGTCTCCTTTGGAGACATTTCAAATCCATCTGGACTGTTCCTGTGCCACTGGATCTAGGGGATCCTGCTATGGCAGGGGGGTTGGACTGGATGATCTTTCAGAGTCCCTTCCAATCCCTGCCTGTGATTCTGCGATCTCATCCCAGTCCTTGGATTGAATGCCTAGGCTGGGGGTGACTAGTTTGTTCCTAGACCAGAACTCTGGGCTATTCTACTGAGTGTGGAACTACCAAGTTCTCAATCTCACTCTCCCATCTCTTCCCTAGGCCCTTTCTGAGGTCCTTCCTGCCCCTCCATCTCCTCTGATTAAGCTCAGGCTGCCACAGTCTTCCCACTTTCTGTCTGAGACAGCCAGGAAGATACTGATCTGCCCCTTCCAATGGTCCAACCTTGACCACAAGAAGAACGTCTACAACTACAGCAGGCAGGTGCTGTCAGACTGCTGCGAGAGAAGCTTAAAGCCACTGGGTGCTGCTGCCCATCCCCCTTACCCGCAGTGGTTTGCAGTTCTCTCTAACGTAGCGGCCTGCTGATGTGTTCTCATCCCAGTCCAGACGGCCATGGTAGAAGTATTTCTGCTTTCTGTCACAGTTAGAGGAGAGAACAGGTTATACCATGAAGCACCAGCCCCTGCAGCAGCTTCAACAGTCTCTCTCCCTCTGAAAGAACTTCTTGGTGTGAAGCAGGACAGAGCCAGCAAGCAGGAGGTGCCTGGCTGCTCTTGCTCACCTTGTCTTCCGGATCATCCGTGAAGGAATTGGTCCCAAGATCCTCTCCATCATGGCCAGGTGCTCCCGGTTGTCGTGGGTCTGAGAGACACAAACATAAAGGGAAGGAGTGGAACAGCTTCCAGTCCTTCTGCCTCCCAACCCCTGGGTTCTGTCCTGTTTGGAAGTCCTTGGTGGGCAACACCTTGGTTGTCTTTACGAGACTGTAGGAATGGTGGAGAGAACACCCCCGCCCCAGTCCCAGAGGGTCCTGGCTGTACTGGGAAACAGCCAGCATCCTCTTTCATCAGGCATACACACATGGCTCTCACCTGAAACAGGGTGAAACCCACGTAATACTCAAAGATGATGCAGCCGATGCTCCACACATCGCAGGGCTGACTCCAGCCAAGCTCTAAAAGACAATGGTTTTGCAGTAAAAGATTTAGTTTCCAGCTTCAGACCCCAAAACTATTCTTCTTTGCCCTTTTAAAACCAATTCCCATTCCAGCCAGTCTAGTGGCAATGAAGTGCCCAGCAGGCACCAAGGCTGAGGTGGACAAGACCCTCCTCCCAAGGCAGATCAGGACAGCTACACAGAGGTAAGACCCCCCCAATGCCTGGAGGCAAACAGCTGCCTCTGCAGTCAGATGGAGCAGAACCTACCCAGTATGACTTCTGGGGCCCGGTAGTGCCTGGTGGAGACAATGGTGCTGTGATGCTCATGATCAAATGTGGCGCTGCCAAAATCCACCACCCTGATGGCTGTGCTCTTCACGCTCCGCTCGTCCCGCTTCTACAGGAGGGAGAATAGCATCGGTTACTTAGGAGCCCCCCTCCCGTACACAGCTGCAGGAAAGAAAGACTTCTGATGGTGGGGTAGTGCTGGCACAGCCTGGGAGCTGTCAGCCAGCTCAGCCTGAGGTCCCCATGGCTACTTAAGAAGCTGCACAGGCTGTCTAATAAGAGATGGAAGGTGTGAATAAGAGTGTGAAGGTAGAGGTCACCCCTGTGGCCCCTGGGGTCATGTTCCAGCTCCTCCTAGTAAGAAGGACAGGGATAATACAAACCCAAGGGGAGAACTCTGAAGTTTGGGGGAAACCCTCAAAGTCCAGGAACTGAAGAGCCCCTGAGCCCAGGATAGGAAGAACCCCTGAGCTCAGGGAAGACCCTCAAAGCCCAGGGAAGAGCCTGAGGCCAAGGCAGTGCCTTCCAACTGCTTTGGTTATAGGAGAGTTCGTAGTCTGAGTTGACGAAAAGGATGTTCTCCGGCTTCAGGTCAGTGTGCGTGAGTTTATTATCATGCAGAACTGAGGAAGCAAACAGAGTCGGGGTGATGGACAGAAGTCAAGTGACAGCCAACCATTAAAATGCAGTTTGCTCCAACTAGCACCAGTTTAACCCACTTTGAGCAACTGGGGTGTGAACAATCCAGGCCAAGATGCTTGAGCAGAAGCAAAATGCTTTACAATATCAATCACCAGAATGTGGAAGGGGTAGATAGAGTTGCCCTGAATTACAGGGTATCAGAAAACACTACCCTCAGGACATCATACCAAGCACACATCCACCACTGGAGGGGCAGGAAGGCTCTGAGCTGGCACAGCAGCAAAAACCAACTGCTTTGGGTCACCAGTCGCAGGTCTGGCTCAGATGCTGGGAGCTGCAGAGCTCCCAGAGTGGCTGAGCAGCAGTGGAGAGCAGTAAACACTTACATTTCACAGCCTGGCACACCTGGTAGGCCATGTGCCGTACTTGGTGGATGGGGTAAGGCAGATAGTTGTTGTCCTTCAGGAAATCAAAGGTGCTGAGGCCCAGCAGTTCGAAGGAGATGCACATGTGGCCATGGTAGTCAAACCAGTCAAACATCCTGACACAAAGACTGAGAGAAAAGACTCTGATTCGGGACAGATCCGCACGCACTGCTCGGCTCTGTTATCCCAGCATCCTTCTGGCTCCTCATTCACTCTGGATCCCAAGGGAAGCTTCCAGAAAGCAGCTACAAATGATTCTAGCCACGCAACATCAAGCACATCTCTCGTTTCATCCCTTCCCCTGTGCTAAGGCGCTGCTGCCCTTTCTCTTTTACCACTCACTTTGTGTTCTCGGGGTCCTTCTCATTGATTTTCTCCAGCACGTTGATCTCCAGTCGAGCCGCCTCTTTGTATTTCTCAACATTTTTAATGATCTTGAGAGCAACTCGGGCACCACCCCTGAAGGAGAAAAGCAAAATCAGCCCTGAGCAGAGAGAGAGAACTCCATATGCTACAAAAAGGACCTTCTGAACCTGTCTGCTCCTGCTCAAGCTAGAAGGTGGCTGCTGTTAAAGGGGTGTCCAGCTAGACAGAGCCCTTTCCTCTCTAAAAACAGCCCTGAGGCTCCACTCAGCTGCTCCCCAACTCATGAACAACCCAAGAGAAATGGCTTCCTCTTCCCAGTGACTGACAACAGGAGCAGAGGGCATAGGGTCAGGTGGTGCTAGAGGTCAAGCAGGTTGGATCTCAGGGGAAAAACCCAGCAGGCAGTAAAGTCTGAGGGAGTCTGCAGCACCACCAGCTGGGATCAGGGTGCTGGGGGATCGTGTGGCAGCAGTGGGTTTTGCAGCTGGGGTTTGGGTCTGGCCAATGGCCCCTCGTGGTCCATGATGGCCCCTCAGTCCCTCACAGGTAGCAGAGGAGAGGTTGAGGGAGCTGGGGCTGCTCAGTCTGGAGAACAGGAGGTTGAATGGAGACCTCACTGCTCTCTACAGCTCTCTGAAAGGAGGCTGGGGTGAGGTGGGGGTTGGCCTCTTCTCCCCAGGGACTGGCGACAGAAGCAGAGGAAACAGGGTCAGGTGATGCCAGGGGAGGGTCAGACTGGATATGAGGAGAAACCTCTTCCCAGAAAGAGTGGGGAAGCCTTGGCAGCCCAGGGGTGGGGCAGGCACCATCACTGCAGGGCTTCAACCAGGAGATCTGAGGACCTGGGGTAGTGGTGGGGGCTGTAGGGTGAGCAGCTGGACTGGATGATCTTGACTGGTTCAGGGCTGTAGGGTCCATCTCTTTGCCCTGAAAACCTTGGCTGAATCCACCACCTCACCACTGATCACCGTTGCTCCATACCTCAGTTTCCCCGCTACTTAAAGGTTAAGGGATGAGGAAGAGGAGATGACGCATCCCTGGGTCAGATCCCCAGCAGCCAGAGCTGTATCCCTTCCACCTTCCCTTTTCAGGGTTCTGACAATTCTGGGTGTGGAGGGGTTGGGTTTAACCTCATCCTACTAAACTCCGTTATTGCTCCCTGCCTCAGTTTCCCCACTGGTGATGGTTCAGTGGTTGGGAGTTGTAGGGTGGGTAATTTGACTCAATGACCTTAAAGGTCTTTTCCAATCTGGAAGTTCTGTGATTCCAGGAGGATGAGTGCCCAGAGCAACACTGGGAATCCCTAGGATGAGGATGGAATCCCAGGATGACCTTAAAGAGCATCCAGTCCCAACCCTCTGCACAGGCAGCAACACCTTCACTAGATCAGGGTACTCAAGGACCCAGCCAACCTGGCCTTCAACACTGCCAGGGATGGGGCAGCCACAGCTTCCGTGGGCAATCTGTTCCAGCATCTCAGCACCCTCCCAGCAAAGAATTGGTTCCTCATGGCCAATCTCAGACTCNAGGTCTCCCCACTGCAGAGTAGAAGGGGAGAATCCCCCTACCTTGTCTTGACTGTCACTACAGCCCAGGACATGGTTGCCTCTCTGTGCTGCCAGCGCACACTGTCCGCTCCTGGAGAGCTCCTCCTCCACCAAGTCCTTCTCCTCAGGACTGCCCTCTATCCTTTCTCCTCCCAGTCTGTGTCCATGTATAGCGTGGCCTCAATCCAGATGCAGACCCTATGTCCTTATGATGTTGGGGACTCCAGAACTCCACGTGGGGTCTCAAGCAGCCCTACCCCAGCTTTGTGAGCTGGAGCCCTGAGTAAACTTATCTAGTGAAGGTCCTGCTGCCTCTGCAGGGGGGTTGGACTTGGATTATTAAGGTCCCTTCCAACCCTGCCCATCCTGTGATCCTCGCAAGCCTCCCCCTCAGATATCTGGAAGGCTCCACACTTCAGCTCACAAAGCTCCATTGCCAGCTGTGGGGTCTTTTCCCCCTTCCCACCACCCCCTTCCCAGCGCCAGGAGCAGACATACCTGCGGTGATCAATGCACTGCACCACTCTGCCGAACGTTCCCTCCCCTAAGGTGCTAATAATCTCATCTGGGATAAAGAAGAGACAGAGAGAGGGAGATAGATGAGAGAGTGAACACGACCTGAGTGCAGCGCATTACACAAGGCAGAGGAGAATTGCATTGCAACACCTAACCTGCACAGCTGGGAGAGACCGGAGCAGCGGAAGGCTGACACCGGCTGCACAAAGGCAACAACAGCCCTAAAATTCCCTGGTATTTGAGTAACAAATACAAACTTCTAAACCAGAGAGCGTTTAAAACAACATCGACAACAAAAAAAAAAAAAAGGGTGGGGGGAGAGGGAGAAGGGAGGAGGAGGAGAAGAAGGAAAAAGGAGAGAGAGGGTTTTTTGTGTTTAATAAACAATGAAAATAAAAGCAAAACGGAAAGATTTAAAAAGACAGATCTGCGACTGCGATGGGAGCTTTTAACTAGAGAGCTAAATTATGTTACGATTTGGCTGTACATCTTTCTTGTAGCCAGTCGCCGACGCGATAGATCAGATGCCCCTCGTCGTCGTCCTCCACACTCTTGGCCCTTCTGCTGCTCTGTCGACTCCGCTGCTGGCCCAGGCAGACAGGGGGAATTCATCATTTTCACCAATCACATTTTCAAAGCAGCGTAGGAGGCCAGCGTCACGCATTGGGGTGGTTTGGAATTGAGGAGGGGTTGCAGGAGGAGGAGATTCCCAGCCAATTCATACGGCACAGAGGAATATATAACGATAGGGATATTGCAAGGGAACATGTCAAGATAACAAACACACTCGCTCAGAAAAGAAAACCAAAACTAAAAAGAAAAATAAAAAAACTAGTTCTTTGCTTTCGGTTGTAGTTGGAAAAAAAAACAGAGAAAAAGGGAAAAAATTAAAAGAATTTTAAAAAAAGGGGGGGAAAAAAGAAGAAAGAACCTACAAACAACCCCACCCAAACCAGCGCTAAGAGCAGAGAGGTGGTGATAAGAGAGGGGTGAGAGGAACGGCGCTGGTCTTGGGTCCTAGGGAGCATGAGGCTGCACTCAGCAGCCATGGGGAGAGGCTCAGTTCAGCCCCATGGCAGCCACTGAGGAAAAGGCAGCAGAAGGAGAGTGTTGGGAAGCCCTCCTCCACGTGCGAGAGTGAAGGGTCAGGCTGTCCCCACAGCGGGCAACTCCCCATCCCATTCCAACAACCACCCAACAGCAGGTTCCCCCAGCCCCACCACTCAAAAAGATGAACTGAGTGAGTTCAGAAGCAGCTCTCAGGCCAATGATCCAGGGGAAACCAGAGAGGATCCACTGGGAAACCAGAGAGGGTTTATGAGTGACTACTTGAGGGGGGGAAGATGTAACACTGTCCTGGACCCTCCCCCCAAAGAAGCTGATCCTGGAAGAATTTAACTTCCAGAAAAGAAGGAGAGGCCCAACAGGGAATAGGGACAGCCTAGGATGAGGCGGATCAAGAGGTTTACGCCAGAGAAGAGAACAATTCCTCCCTTCAGTTCTTCAGTTAAGTATCCCCAACACCTAGGAGCAACCAGCCAGCAGATCCAGGATCTGAATCCAGCCCCATCCCATCTCTGGACAAACAGCCAGAACAGACCAGACAACACAGAGAGCTCCACACACAGAGCAGAGGATGTGTCGGAGGTCTAGCTGAAGTGGAATGTGAACAGCAGAACAGACAAGAAGAGAAAGCCAAGGACACTGCTATGAAGAGCCTGCAGTGGTCACTGCCTCCACCTCAGCTGCTCGGTCCTGGAGCTCTGGCTCCTTCGCAAGGTCTCCCACGCGACATCACCTGTCAGATGGGCCCACACTGCTCGACCCTCTAACATAGGGGCTTTCCTGCCACAGGCCCAACACTGGGACCATGGGCACCTGTTGCAGGTAGACCGAGCTCCCTGGGACCAGGATCAGCTGGATGTCTGCTGTAAAAACCTCACTCACTCAGAAGGCTGCTGGGCCAGGGGGACTCCCGCACAGCTCTCAACAAGCAGCACCAGACCTCTGCAGCGCTAAAGGTGCTGAGAGCTGCAGCACCACGCGGGGAACTTGCCAACTTCACCAGATACCCCTGTCCTCCACTTCCGAGCAGGCAACATTAAGAGGGACAGGCCCAGCTGGCGCAGGGCAGCAGAGGGTGGCCAGGAACTGTTGTCTGTACAAAAGGCTTTCTAGAGAATTCTCAAGCCAAGTCCAAGAGAGCATTAGAAAGGGAGTTTTCTACTTACCCAGCTCATCACCTGGGAGAGAAAGGTTACAGGGGAGGCCCCAGCCCAGCAGGATACTCACCGATGAGGAACGACTAAAGGACCTGCTGCGGCGCCGCCTCCGCCTGTGCTTACGCCGGCTGCTTTTGCAGCTCCGGTAGCTGCCTTCACGGTCCCGGGAGCGTCGGTATTCGTAGGAATGCCGGTACTCTGGGTCGTAGTAGGCTTCTCCTCGGTCGCGGCTGTAATCATTGCGCCTGTAGCTGTCGCAGTAACGGCGGTCATAGGCCCTCCTGTCTGCTGAGTGGTCATCGTAGCTGGGGAGGGGAAGCACACAGTGCTTGGTTACAAACACTGCTCAGGAAAGCAGAGCTCAAGTGAGAACAGGGCCTTCAGCTCAGCAGGGGGAAGCTTGAATCTGTCAGTCTTATCCGGGGGGTTTCTGCAGAAAAGCTTGCAGTTGAAAAGGTGGCTCTGCCTCCCCTCTTTCTTCTCTCCCTGGGTGACTTCTTCCTTCTTCACTTCTCTCTCCATCTTGCACTGTTGGGAGCTGCGGCACTACTGCTCACACAGGACGTTATCACTGCTGAGAAGGTTTTCGCTGCTCAATGTGAAGGGAACTGATGTCCACAGGGAAGACTCTCCTGGACCCAGAAAGACTAAGGATTCTGAATCTTGGAGATTAATGAGGATCTAGAGTGAGGTCAGATGACTGCTGTGGTCTGAAGCTACAGTGAAGATGTTATGGACACGAGGGGATCAAGGCTGCCCTCAGTAAACTCATGGATGACACCAAGTTGTGGGGGAGGGTCAAACTGCTGAAGGGGAAAAAGAGGCTGCAGAGATCTGCACTGCCTGAGTCAATGAACAGAGGCCAACAGGATGAGGTTGAACAGGGCCAAGGGCAGGGTCCTACACTGTGGCCACAGGAACCACCTGTAGCTTCAGAATGGGAGGGGCTGGAGAGTGTTAGGGCAGAGAGGGAACTGGGAACACTGCATGACAACTGGCTGAACAGGAGCCAGCAGGGTGCCCAGTGGCATCCTGGTCTGGATCAGCACTGGTATGGTCAGTAGGGATGGGATTGTCCCCCTGTACTGGGCACTGGGGAGGCCTCCCCTTGAGTCTTGGGGGCAGCGCTGGGCCCCTCTCTTTAAAAAAACAGACTGAGGGTCTGGAGTGGGGCCAGAGGAGCAATGAGGCTGGGGAAGGGACTTGAGGGAAAAGGCTGAGGGACACCTGGGGGAGGGAGATCTGCCTGGAGAAGAAAAAGACTCATGGGGGGACCTTCTCCCTTTCTCCAACTCCCTGAAGGGAGGTTGCTGTCACAGGGTGGGTCAAGCTCTTCTCCCGGGCACCCAATGTCAAGATGAGAAAGCAGAGCCTGAGGCTGCCAGGGGAGCGTCAGGTTGGATGTTAAGAAGCTCTTCATCCCAGAAAGGGGGACCAGAACATAAACTGGACTGCCCAGGGCAGTAGCGGAGTCCCTGTTTCTGGAGGTGTTGGAAGAACAGCCTGTCTATGGCCTTGAGTGCCCTGGTGTGGCGACTGGGGTGATGTTGGGCCCTGGGCTGGAGGAGCTCAGAGGGCTTTGCCAGCCTCAGTGATCCTGACGTTCCGTGACTTTCTCAGTTCAGTGCAACAGCAGGGTGACAACACTCTGTCTGCCCATGTCTCTATCTGTGGGGTTGGTTTCTCTGATCTGTGCTGGGGGGAGTGAAATAGTGTCCCGAGGCCTTCTTGAAATTGAATCAGTTTCAGTGCCTGCAGCTCCCTCAATGGGTTTGTTCAACACTCCATCTATGTCTGAGGCTTGAGTTCAAAGCTCCTCGGTCAGAGTCAGGGTCTCTGCCCCACACCCAAGTGGGATGAGATAAGGATCCACATAAGAACCCCCAACACTCTACTACTGATAGAACCACTACAACCAGTTAACTCCAGCTGACCTGGAGAAACCCTTGGGGATCCTAGCCTCAGCCTTAGCAGCCTCTCACCTCCTGGATCGAACGTGGTAACTGTCTTCCCGACGGTGCCGACGTTCACGCTCACTGCTGCTGGATCGCGAGCGTGTCCGCCGCCTCTTGTGTTTGCGACTCCTGTAGCGCTCGTGGTAGCTTCCTCGGCTGCTGCGCTCCGACGAGTGGTACCTTCGAGAGTGAGGCATCTGCAGGGACAACACAGCGATGACTATGGGAGGCAGCTGGGGAAGTTGGATCAGAGGGTGTAGCCAGCAGGAGGAAAGAGATGATTGTTCCCCTGCTGCTGAGGCCACACCTTGAGTACTGGAGTCCATCTGGGGCACCTCAAGACAAGAGAGGTATTGAGGGGCTGAATCATGGGCAGAGGGGGGGGAATGGAGCTGGCAAATAAATTTCATAAAGAGTGGCTGAAGGAGCAGGGGCTGGTTAGTTTGCAGAGGAGGAGGCTGAAAGGAGACCTTATTGCTCTCTACAGCTACCTGAAAGGAGGTTGCAGAGAGGTGGGGGTCAGTCTCTTCACCTAAGTCACTAGTGATAGAATGAGAGGAAACAGCCTCCAGTAGTCCCCGGGGAGGGTTAGGCTGGCCAGGGAATGGGAATGGGTTGCCATCTGTCCCCATCCCTGGGAGGTATTTAAAGGTTCTCTAGATGTGATGTTGGTGTTTTCCATGTTCCTTTCCCTTCCTCACACCCACATCTGCTACCCACAGGTCCAAGAGCAGGCCCAGAGGAGAGCAACAAGGCTGGGGAAGAGACTGGGGGGAAAGGTTGAAGGAGCTGAGGAAGGGGGTTCAGCCTGGAGAAGAAAGAGGAGACTTGGAGGGAACCTTCTCCCTCTCTCCAATTCCCTGAAGGGAGGGTGCAGTAAGAAGAGGTCAAGCTCTTCCCCCAGACACCCAGCGCACCAGCATGAGAGGGCATGGCTGCCAGGTGAGGATTAGTTTGGATGTTAAGAAGTCCTTCCTCCTGGAAAGGGGGATCAGAGCCTGGACTGCTCAGGGCAGTGGGGGAGTCCCCGTGTTTGGAGGTGTTGAAGGACAGCCTGGCTGTGGCCCTGAGTGCCCTGGTGTGGACGATGGGTTGTTGGGAGGCCCTGGGCTGGGCATGGCCCAAAGCCCTTGTGCACTTGGAGATATCTAAAGCAAGCAGCTCCCAAAGACACTGCTTGGGTTTATGGCCAAGCAAGTGACATCTACACTTCCCACTGCAAACACGGGGGGGTCCTAGAGCATCCAGGGAGCAAGACCCATTTTCCATGCTCAGAGGCCACAATGAAGCCTTGCAGACCCCACCTCCGAGGGAAGAGTGTGAACAAAGAGAATGAGAAAAGAGAAAATCTCTGAGTAGGATCCCAGGTCCCAGCCCTGGCTTCACAGCACCCTGCTCTTTCCACTTTATGCTCTTTCCCACAAGGATTTGGGATCAGGCAGCTCAACTGGTCTCTTCCCCAGGTAAGAGAAGCTGAGGCTCCCTTTGTCCATACAGCTTCCACCAGCAAATCTTTCATCCAAAAAACCTCCCTTCACGCCTCCGTCTGCTTCCTGCACCCTCCCCAACCACTCGTTACAGGCAGAGCTGCCCAACCCGCCGCGACATGGGCACAGTCGGGCTTCCCAAGGCTATCTGCTGTTCCCCCCGGTTCGGTGGTTCCCCCTCGGTCCGGCGGGACCTCTGAGCGCAGCCTCAAATT
>VZRI01002624.1:12189-26770 GCA_013397515.1 Upupa epops
CGGGGCGATGCTGCAGCCTGCCGTGAACAAGTTCTCGCTGCGGATGTTCGGGAGCCACCGGGCCGTGGAGATCGAACGGCAGCGGGTGAAGTCGGCCGGTACCTGGATCATCCACCCCTACAGCGACTTCAGGTGGGACCCGGCCCCACAACCCTTTCCGCCCCAACCCCGCGTCGGTGCCGCCGCTGTCCCTGGTGCTGATCTGGCCCCGAAGCCTAGACTGCCTCTGCTCTACTCGGCCCCGCCGCCGGGGCAACAAGTGCCGGGAACCGGGCCAGCTGCCACCGGTCTGACCCTCCCCGCTGCTCCTTCCCCGCGGCAGGCACAGACCGCTCCCAGTATTCCCCACCTCTCTCCCCGTATGCCTGCTCCCCACATCTCTGCTCCCCACAAGCTTTCTCCTCACTCCCTATATCCCTTCTCCCCACATCCCCATCTCTGCTCCTATATCCACACTTCCCATATCTCCAGCCCCATATCCCTGCTCCCCGCATCCCCAGCCCCACTGACCCAGCTCAGGACTGCCTATCTCTGCCCCCTTGCTGAGATTTCCTTCCCCCCACCTCTCCATCCCCAATTTCATTCTCGAGGCCACTGAGGAGTCCCAGAGGACCTCCCAGGGGTGGGAGCAGGACACCGGGCCTGGTTCACAGTGTCACGGGGATCACAGGGAGAGCTCAGGGATGGATGATGTGGGAGGAACTGGGTGTCACGGGGATGTTGAGTCATATAGGGTGGGCTTGCTGTATATGGGGGATGAAGCGCCTGGCAGTCATGTCCTGCAGCACGCTGTGACATGGCTGATGTCCCCAGCCTGCTGAAGCACTCTGGCACCTGTAGCCAGCTCCCTGCACAACCCAACCTGACCTGCCCTGCTCTGCTTTAGGGTTGCAAGCCCCTCCACAGCCCCTATTTCAGGAGAAACCACCCCAAAGTTGGTGATGCTGAGCTTGGCAGGAGCAGCTCGAGCCACTGATGTCCTGAGCTGAAGACGATGTGAAGCGGGCTGGCATGGGGATGCCTGGCACGTTATGCTGGTGTCATTGGGATCCAGTTATTGGGATCCACAAAGGACATTGAGAGCAGGGCCCCATGCGTTTAGCCTGACACTGAGGAAAGGACAAGGCCTGTCCTAAAGAGGCTTAAGCCTAAATCGGACTCCAGAGCTCCTGGCAGGCTCAGATGGCAGCAGGGTCAGGCACTTCCTCCATCAAGGTGTGGTGTTTCCTAGGGCAAATTGCTCAGCCAGCTGAGACCTCTTCCACTTCTCCTTGACCACCCTGACAATCCTTGGCCATGGGCACAAAGGGGTTAATTTGTGCAAAGCTCCTTGGTGGTGCCCCCCTCCCTACCAGGCTCTGGTGCTCTCCTATCTCACATAATGCCTGGAAGGCCAATTGCATCCTGGCCTGAATCACCCACTGGGGTGGCCAGCAGGGATAGGGATGGGATTAATCCCCCTGTCCTGGGCACTAGGGAGGCCTCCCCTCGAGTCCTGGGGGCAGTGCTGGGCCCCTTCCTTCAAAAAAGAGGTGGAGGAACTGGAGTGGGACAGAGGAACAATGAGGCTGGGGAAGGGACTGGAGGGAAAGGCTGCTGGGGAGAGGCTGAGGGAGCTGGAGGGGTTCAGCCTGGAGAAGAAAGAGGAGACTCATGTGGGGATTTCTCCCTCTCAACAGCTCCCTGAAGGGAGGTTGCCATCACGGAGGGGTCAGGCTCTTCATCCAGGCACCCAGTGTCAGGATGAGAGAGCAGGGCCTGAGGCTGACAGAGGAGGGGTAGTTTCGATGTTATGAAGCCCTTCCTCCCAGAAAGGGGGATCAGAGCCCGGACCAGACTGCCCAGGGCAGTGGGGGAGTCCCTGTGTCCAGAGGTGTTGAAGGACAGTCTTGCTGTAGCCCTGAGTACCCTGGTGTCACCGCTGGGGTGATCTTAGGCCCTGGGCAGGACTGGAGGAGCTCAGAGGGCTCAGCCAGCCTCTGATCCTGGGATTCTGTGACTTTTCCTCCCTGCTTTACTCTGTCAGTCATCCACAGCAATTCTGGTGCCTGTGCCTCACCGAGGATGCAGGGTATGGAGCAGCTGCAGGCATTATGTTGTGTGTGAGGAAGGGCCAGTTTGGATCCACAAGGTTGCCCTGAGGTCATCTCTGTGGCTCTCTGTCCACAACCAGGGCTGAGACTAACAGGGGCACTCAAAGGTGGGAGCTGGATTTGCTTCTCCAAGCATCCACAAAAAATTTGAGTGGGGAGTCCCAGCCAAACGGGTTCCCATCAGGAACCCTCAGAAACCTCCCAAAGAAAGACCTGAGCATCTTTCTTGTGCGAATGATGCAAACATCCCGGCCACCTTTGAATGTCAATGGGGAAGCTGCATGTGGTGGCATAACCCAACACTCATCGACTGCTGCCTGCTGTCTCTTGGCTTTTCCTCCAAAGCCTCTAAGCCTGTTCGCCCTCACAGAAGAGAAAGCAGCTGGATTAGGAGATCCTACAGCCCCAGGGCTCTGTAGATCCTGCCCAGTGCTTCCAGCAGCCCTTCGAGGGTCACACATGTTCCTCCCACCTTATCCATCCTTCTTTGGCTGCTCACCCACGCTACAACCCTGAGAGCCTCCCTGGTCCCCACATCCCTGCACTGCCCCAGGAGCTCAGCACTCTGTTTGCATAACCAGCACAGCTCATTCTAAATCCTGCTAAGCCAGCCCAAGTGGTGCAGGGAGCTGGAGGATGACAGGGAGCTCCAGGGGGTGAAGCCCTTGAGCCCTTCCAGAGGGCAGATGTCAAGTTCAGAGCAGAGAGATACATATGAGGAGAGTAGGAAGAGTGACAACCAAGCTCCTTGAGCCCTCCGTCCCAACACACACAGGATGATGGCTGCTCCCCAAGACTCTCAGTCCTGCTCTGCTGCCTGAGCTGGTGCAAGACTGCACCTCTCCACCTGCAGACACTCAGGGAGTCCCAGCCAAACAGCAGGTCCTGAGTGAGGTGTACTGTCAGCTACCTGTGTGTCCCCTGAGTACCTGTCTCTCCACCATGCATTGGACTCTTTAACTTTGAACCTTTCTAACCAGCTCTGTCCACTCTCTCCTGTTTTCCTCACTGCCCCACATTCCCTTGCTGCAGGTTTTACTGGG
The DNA here is from genome assembly GCA_013397515.1 of Upupa epops. Lineage (NCBI taxonomy): Eukaryota > Metazoa > Chordata > Aves > Bucerotiformes > Upupidae > Upupa > Upupa epops. The sequence goes on from VZRI01002624.1 coordinate 15,326, forward strand.
ATCTCATCATGCTGCTCCTGATGGTGGGGAATTTAATCATCCTGCCTGTAGGCATCACCTTCTTCAAGGATGAGAACACCCCTCCCTGGATTGTTTTCAATGTCCTTTCGGACACTTTCTTCTTGGCTGACCTGGTGCTCAACTTCCGGACGGGTATCGTGGTGGAGGACAACACCGAGATCATCCTCGACCCTCACACCATCAAAATGAAATACTTGAAGAGCTGGTTCCTGGTTGACTTCATCTCCTCTATCCCAGTTGACTACATCTTTCTCATCGTTGATCTGGAGACCCAGGTAGATTCTGATGTCTACAAGACAGCCAGGGCTTTGCGCATTGTTCGCTTCACCAAGATCCTCAGTTTGCTGCGACTGCTGCGCCTCTCACGCCTCATCCGCTACATCCACCAGTGGGAGGAGGTGAGGAACCCTTGGAGGATGAGGTCAGGAACCCCTGGCTGTGAGATTCAACTGGCTGGAGGGTTCAGAGAAGCCCTTGGAGAATAAGGTCAGGGATCCTTGGTTGTGGGGTTCAACTGGCCAGAGGGTTGGGCTTCACCAGTGGGAAGAGATGAGAAGCCCTTGGAGGTTGAAGACCCCTCTGGCTAGGGATCCGTTGTGGGTTCAGCTGGCTGGAAGGTGGGAAGAGATGAGAAGCCCTTGGAGGATTAGGTCAGGTATACTTGGCTGTGAAGTTCAGCTAGCCAGAGGGTTGGGGTTCAAAGTGGAAAGAAGTGAGAAGCCCTTGGAGGGCGAAGACCCCTGGTCAGGGATCCTTGACTATGAGGTTCAATTGGCCAGAGGTTTGGGAGTCACCAGTGGGAAGAGTTGAGAAGCTCTTGGAGGATGAAGACCCCTGATCAGGGATGCCTGGCTGTTGGATTTAGCAGGCTGGAGGGTGGGGGTTCAGAAAAGCCCTTGGAGGATGAGGTCAGGGACTCCTGGGTGTGGGGTCCAGCTTGCAGGACGATGGGGGTATTCAGAGAAGAGTTTCTAACCCCATTCCTGTCTGCTCCCCAGATCTTCCATATGACCTACGACCTGGCCAGTGCTGTAGTGAGGATCTTCAACCTCATTGGCATGATGCTGCTGCTGTGTCACTGGGATGGCTGCCTCCAGTTCCTAGTGCCCATGCTGCAAGACTTCCCGGAGGATTGCTGGGTCTCCATCAACCACATGGTGGTGAGTGCCCTGCACAGGGCAGGTACTGTCCAGGCATCTCAGGGGAAGGAGAGTGTTTGGTTGCTCATCTCTTCTTGTAATGGCTGAAGTTGCTTGGGTCCATATTCTGTGGAGCAGTGTTTCATGACAGCCCTACTACCCTGTCGGTACAGGGAACTGCTGTAGCACTTTCCTCTCTCAGCCCACTGGAGCAGCCAAGGGAGTCTCTCATGCTCTTCCGGCTCCTATCTCCTCCCCAGCACAGGGACTGGTGCAGACTCAGGCTTTCTGCTGGTTCCCAGTGCCTCCTCATAGAGCAGAGCTCATCTTTCCGGCCTCAAATGCACCAGAATCCTTGTTCTCATTGGGGCTTTGGACACCCTGGCCTGGGGAGGGTGGGGGACTGGAGGGTTCAGCCCAGCATATCCCCCAGTGCAGCTGTTCCCTTGCCTGCAGAACGACTCCTGGGGGAAGCAGTATTCGCATGCCCTTTTCAAGGCCATGAGCCACATGCTCTGCATTGGCTACGGGCAGCAGGCGCCTGAGGGCATGACTGACGTCTGGCTCACCATGCTCAGCATGATCGTGGGGGCCACCTGCTACGCCATGTTCATCGGCCACGCCACCGCCCTCATCCAATCACTGGACTCATCCCGGCGCCAGTACCAGGAGAAGGTCAGTGGGATGGGGTGGGGTGGGATGGGGTGGACAACGTCTGAGCATCAGAGGATGAGGGGTTCCAGGTCAGCATGGGCTGCCCTGCCCTGAACCCCTCACATGGGGGTGTGGGAGTGGGGCTCAGGCTACTCCATTGTCTAGAGATGCTTCATTCATGGGTTCATCCTGCTGGAGGGAGACTGTCATCCTGGCTTTTGCTCTGGGAAGGACCCACTTGCATCCAGAGTGTCGAGTGTCTGAGGGTCCCATCCTCTGTCACAAAGGTGGCCTTTGGGACAGGATCTCTGTTCTGGCAGCAGCTTCTCCTTGCTGTAGAGGAGAGGGAAAGCACTAGCTAGCCATGCTCATGTCAGCGCAGCCTGACATGGCTCTGCCTTGTCCCCACAGTACAAGCAAGTGGAGCAGTACATGTCATTCCACAAGCTGCCTGGGGACACACGCCAGCGAATCCATGAGTACTATGAGCACCGCTACCAGGGCAAGATGTTTGATGAGGAGAACATCCTGGGGGAGCTCAGCGAGCCGCTCAAAGAGGTACAGGAAAGCACCTCCACAGCTTGTGACCTGATGGATTGGGAATAGTGGGAACAGTGGGAGTGGGACTGGTGTTTGCTGTGGTCAGGCTTGGCAATTGTCCTGGATTAGGAACATCGCAAAAACAGAAAGGAAGCCAGGCCTCGAGGGATCTCAGATAGAATTTATCAGGCAAGAGAAAACAGTCTGGGGAAACAAAAGGGTTGATTAAATCTCTGTGTAAGCACAGAAAGAAGAAAAGGCCCAGGCAGGTGCCACAAACACATCAGTCCCAATACCATCACACACATTCTGAGCAAAAGCAATGGACAAAGCATTTTGAAGCAGTTTTTGGCTTCAGGTTGGATCCCTTGGGGAGTGGGACACACACACAGCACAGTACAGCAGCAGCAACAAGGGGAGACCCACCCCTAGGACGCTTCAAACCCCAATTTGCCGACATTCTGCCAAAGGTTTAAGAGTTACAGGTCCCTTCAGCTTCTGGCGCAGACATTTCAGACAAGCTGGAACAGCAAAAGCCCTTCTGGGCTCCTGACTCCCATTAACTCAAGCATCCCAGTCTCTTTCTCAGCAGCAGCTGTGAAAACAGTTCCTCTTCCTGCTGTTCCATAAATCAGGATGGCAATGGCTGCATGGCCCGGCCACGTGGCAAGAGCACAATGGCAGCCGCAGCAGCAAACCAGCAGGGACTTCCCCCCCTCCTTCAGGGTCTTAGGCTTTGGGGGCTTTTCCTCTCTCTGTTAGCTCAGCACTCCAGCGTCACCAGACTTGTGATGATCAGTGTAACTGCTCTGCTCAACGTGGGGGTCAGCATTAGTAGTTTCTCTCTGTGCCTGCTCACTTCACCATGCAGACAGGCTTTCTGCTGGCCCAGCACAGAGCTCCAGCACAGCAGACAGGGAATGGGGCGTCCTGCCACCACACCCCAACCCCCCTCCAACTGCGCCTAGATCTGGGCAGGCAGCAGGTCTGGGAAAGGGGGATAGAGTGAGAGACTTCTCACCCCCAAGCAGTGTCTTTTATTGGGTTGCAGGGCAAATAGGACTGCCCACTGCACACATCCCCTCCCAATCCAGTCATAAATTCACAAAGTCACAACCCCCTCTGGAAACCCCATTCTGAGCTCTGAGTGCCTCCATGGCTTCTGGCATCCTTTGTTCACTGAAATGGGCCATTAGCTCTCTCTTAATAGCCCCAGATTCATTGAGTAGCTGAGAAGCCATCTGGGATGGGAGGGTCTTTCTGCCTCCCCCACAGGCTGAAACAAAACAGATACTATTTTGGGAATAAAAGGAAAGCAAAGGTGATGTCTAGAACAGCAAAGTCTCTCTGCTGACTGCTCTTCACCCGGCACAGGAGATCATCAATTTCAACTGTCGCAACTTGGTGGCCAACATGCCCCTGTTCGCCAACGCAGACCCCAACTTTGTGACGGCCATGTTGACCAAGCTGAGATTTGAGGTCTTCCAGCCTGGGGACTTCATCATCCGTGAAGGCACTGTGGGCAAGAAGATGTACTTCATACAGCACGGGGTGGTCAGCATCCTCACCAAGGGCAACAAGGAGACAAAGCTGTCTGATGGCTCCTACTTTGGGGGTAAAGCTGGACTGGGGGGTCTGGAGAGCAGAATCATAGAGTCACAGGATGGGTTGGAGTGGAGGGGATCTCCCAAAGGGCACCCAGTCCAATCCCCCTGCAGTGAGCAGGGACAGTCTCAGCTGGATCAGGATGTCGAGAGCCTTTCCATCCCCACCTTGAGGCCTCAACTTCCTACCTGGGCAACCCGTTCCAGCATTCAACCTCTCTCCTGCTAAAGACTTTCTTCCTAAACTCAAGACCTTCTTTCTAAACTCAAGAAGGGAACTCTCTCATCCATTGAGGAGTCCTCAGTTCTGCCTGGCTTGAGCAGAGGGGACATCACCTGCTCCACCTCCAGCCAGAGGGGAGCGTGGTGGTGGAGAGTACCTGAGATGATTTAGAGGCTACAGGCACAGATCTGAGAGAGAAATGGACAGGGTAATCCCAGCAGGGACCTCTCCATGGCTTGAGGAGTGAGGGAAGGGTGCTGCCTGGCTGAAGACAGCACCTGTGGCCACCCAGACTCCAGGGGCTGTCTCTCCTCCTGAGTCACCCTCCCTGTCTGTGTGGTGCATGTCAGCACTAGGCAGTCCCATCCTGTTATCCAGGGAGGCCGTTGGGAAGGGGATTGATGGATTCATCATCCTAAGCCCTGTTTCCTTGTAGAAATCTGCCTGCTGACGCGGGGCAGGCGGACGGCCAGTGTGAGGGCTGACACCTACTGCCGCCTCTACTCCTTGTCAGTGGATAACTTCAACGAGGTGCTGGAGGAGTACCCCATGATGCGCCGTGCCTTTGAGACTGTGGCCATGGACCGGCTGGATCGCATAGGTGAGGACGTCCCATAGCGTTTGTGTCACAGATCCTATAGATCACAGCACCCCAGCCCCATGGATCACAATCCTCCAGCCCTGTGGGTGTCATCCTCACAGACCCCAGGGATCACAGCACCCCAGCCACAGAGATCGCAGTCCTCCAGTCCCATGGGTATTGATGTCAAAGAGCCCATAGATCTCAGTACCCCAACCCCATGGCTGTTGGTGGCACAGATTCTATGGATCACAGAACCCCAGCTCCATTGATCATGGTTACCCCAGCCCCATGGGTGTCAATGTCACAGACCCCATGCCTGTTGGTGTCTCAGACCCTCATGGATCACAGCTTCTGGTCCCTACCCATGGGCATCAGCATCACAGACCCCATTGATCACAGACCCCCAGCTCCATGGGTATCCAGTAGTGAGGAGAGGGAGCACAGGGAAGTAGTTTTCCCCAGGATCCCTTTCCTCTTCCAGTCCAGATCCAGGTGATGCCCTAAGACAGGTTCCCAGGGTAGGGGGATATCCCTATCTCCACCCCCATCTCCACCATCTGCTGCTGCCAGCTGCTAGCCCTCATCCTGCAATCACCTGCAGAGGACAAGCAGGACTCCAGCCCCCAGTCTGCAGTCCCTGGAGCTCAGACCCCCCCATTTTGTCTCTGCTTCTCCCTCACTCGGGTCCTGCTTCTGCCTCAGGACACCAGTGAGGTGTCACTACTCCATCCTCATGATGTCTACAGGTCAGTGACTCTGCTGCTGTCTCTGTAGGGAAGAAGAACTCCATCCTGCTTCGCAAGCGAGCAGAACACAGCTCGGGGCCCATGAACACAGAGATGATCCAGCAGATCGTAAAGCACGACCAAGACGTTGCCCACAACATCCAGGACTTGCAGCAGATGGCCATGGGCCGGGAGCTGAGTGGAAAGCCAGTGATCTGGGAGCCGCTGGTTCATGCTCCCCTGCAGACAGCCGCCGCCACCACCAATGTGGCCATCGCCTTGACCCACCAGCACAGCTTGCAGGCCCACATCTTCCTGCCGCCCTCCTCTATCTCCAGCCCACTCTCCCCAGAGGCCACCCTGCTCACCAAGCAGGTCCGCAGGTCCCAACCCAGCTTGGGGGGCTCCCGGCCCTCCTCTATGAGCTCCCCTTCAGGGGTCCAGTCCCACCTGCAGACCCCTGCCGCTGGGTCGCCATCCTCCCCCATGGTCCAGTCTCAGATGCCCCTGGAGAGCAGTGGCCAGAAATCGAGCCCTGGTGGGCAACCAGTGCCGCGTGCAGCGCAGAAGACAGGGGAGACACCAGCGATGGCCAAGCAGCCACCAGCCACCAACCAGCCGCAGCTCTCCAAGACCCGCGGAGCCTCTGTCTCCACATCGCTGCTGCAGCAGGCAGCAGGGGCTCCGTCCCCCAGCTCAGAGCAGGCACTGCCAGCCGGGAGAACACTCCACTACAGTCTGTCACGGGCTACCGGCTCCCACATCTCTCTCCTGATGCAGCCCCAGCAGTTGGTGAAGCACAGGAGCATCCAGGGTCTGCCGGTGGGGAGGCTCACACAGGATGTCCGGCTCCTCTCAGCATCCCAACCCTCTCTTCCCAATAAAGTGGCCCAACAAGGTGAAGGGAGCTCCCTGCAGCAGGGTAGGAAATCCGCGGGGAATCTAGCTCGCAGATCCTCTCCTTCTGTAGCCGGCCTGCTCACCAAGCCAAGTCCAGGGATCACAGGCCAGCCAGCACACGTGCAGCAGATGCCTTCAGGATCACTGACCCAGCCAAGCCACCCCACAGCCGGAGGAGCGTCCACCCCGCAGTCCCAGGGCTCTGCATCCAGGCAGACGGCGAGTCCCTCCCGCAAGGGCTCTGTGGCCTTCAGCCCTGAGGTGGAAACAGGGAAGCCCAAACTCCCAGCCAACATGTGAGTCCCCGGCAGCACTGTTCGATCCTGAAGGCGGTGGGAGAGGCAGAGCCCCCTGGCCAAGGGTTCCAGCTCTGGCTGGGTGGGATAGGGGTGAGAGTTAGCACCCAGGGCCATGGACTGGCTGCTCTGGGGATGGTGGGGGTGGGGCAGCTGGATAAGGAGGGGGCTTTGCCCTGGGTTCTCCCCGCTTTGCTCCATTACCATCTGTCTTGGACACTGGGAGGCAACAGGGTGCATCAGATCCCTTCACTTGAGCTCCAGCCTCCCTGCTAATGGGCCTTGGAGCTGGACCCCCATGCTCTGCTGTTGCACCCCATGGCCTCTCCTTGGGGCCACGTCAGCGGCCACTAGAGCCTACCCTGACCCCCTGTGGTAGGGGAGAGAGGAGCAGCCCCCTGGGGACAAGGAAGGGCAGAGTGAGGGGGCTGAAGCCCACTGCAGGGTCTCCGCAGGAAGGCAGAGCACAGGTAGCCTGGGCCAGTGGGGGCCAGGGCACCCCTTTCCGAGCCCCTGGCAGATGACTGAGGTCTGATGCCAGGACCTGAGGGTCCCCTGTGATGTGACAAGTGCATGGTAGCAGAGCCAGGGGCAGCGGGTCTCCCACTGAACAGCCGCTGGTTGCCTCCCCCCTGTTTGGGGGGAGCATCCTTCCTCTGAGGGGTGGGTTGTGCTGCTGCAGGGGTGGGGGTTCTGCCCCACACCCAGGCACTGTGGCCAGGACTCTCAACACGCTGTGGCAACGGGGCAGCCCTAGAGGGCCCCTGAGTGCCTGTGGCCTGCAGGAGGATGCTCAGCCCAGGCTCTGCTCCCCCCATGCCCTGCCCTGCGGTCCCATTTCCAGACTGGCTGGAGATGCAGGGCAGCAGCACAGCAGCAAGAGAAAGGCTGTTGGCATGAGATGCCAACCACAGGGCCAGCGCCCGATGCTGCCCTTATCACCTGGGGAGGTGCCTCCTGTACCTGTCCTGGGTCTTTGCACAGTAGGACAAGATGCTCGCCGTCCCCACGGCCGCCCCACATCCCCCCTCCGATCCAGAGCCAGTAGTCAGCAATGTGTGTTTGAGTCGTGGCTCTGCTGAGCAGCCAAACTCTGCTACCAGTGTCGCTTCGAGCCAACTGTCCTGGGTAGTGTCCCCTCCCAACCCTACTGCTGTGCTGCGCACGCTGCTTCCCACCGTGGAGTCAGAAACCGTGGCTACTAGTCCTGCTCCGGGGCTTGGCTGCTAACCCAGTGGGGCCATCTAGACCCCCCTAAGTGCAGTGGGCGAGGGGGCTCATCCCATGCAGTTCATGAGGTCTTCATTTCTCACCGCCCCCCTGCCCCCCCAACCCCTATCATGGTTTTGGGTTGTCAGGTCCAGTCTGAACCGCAAGGGCTGCTGGAGGAGCCCAGGCTGTTGGGATGCAGCAGCCGAGCAGGAACCCCATGAGCACCTCTGACCGAGGGGATGTCCAGCACTACCTTCTTCTCACGAACTTGAGCTCCCTCTTTCCTTCTCCGTCCCCATGGTCAGGGTGTCTCAGGAAAGAGTGAGCAATGGGGCCGCAGAGGCACCCCCACCACAGGGGAGGAGGAGGTGGGGGGGCGCACCGTGTTTACACTGTGTGATGTCGACGTTGTAACCCTCAGCCTAGATGTCCCCCCCCGCCTCACAGAGCCCCCGCCTAGCTAGCACCGAGCCCCTCCATCCCTCAACCCTCTCGTGGCCGCTGGTCCAGCAGGAGCTGCGTGGCTACAGGAAAGATGAGGCGGGGGGGGTTGCCCCGGGGTGCTGCGGCATGTGTGGGTGTAAGTCCAAGCCACCAAAGACCGTGTTCCTTCACTCTTGCACTCACAGCGGTCGCTGTACAAGAGCTTGTAGTTTAGGGTTTAAAATCGCAGAGGGGTTTAAAAAATACCAGAAAAAAAAGCGTTTTTTTTTAATTTTTCGGTCGTTGTACAAAATTTCAGTAATTAAACAGAAATTCGGAGCCGGTCTGGAGGAGCCTCCTTTGGTCCTGAACTCCCCCAATCAGTAGCACCAGTGGTCCTACTGGGTTCCATTCTGATCCTCTTCACAGCCAGCAGCAGGCCAAGGGGGTTCTCGCCAGCCTGAAGTAGGATGGGAGAGGGTCTTTCCACTCACACATACACACACACCCCCGCTCCCCTCCCCAGGATCCTGCTGAGCCTAACACGACCTCTTGCTCTCTCACAGCTTCAGGTCTGAGGGAATCGTGGAAGCCTTCCTCATCCACTTGGGGCAGGTGGTGGGAGGTGGGGAGGTTCCCTATCTGCTGGGAGGGTGGGGGTCACAGTCACGGAGTGCCAGGGGTTGGAAGAGACCTCTGGAGATCCTCCAGGCCAACCTCCCTGCCAGAGCAAAGCCCACAGGAGCACCCAAGGGCGTTGAGGTCTTCCCACAGCAGGAGACTCCAGAGGAGATCCCACAGGAGCATCGGAGGGTGGGGTTGGGGTCTCTCCAGAGCAGGAGATTTCACAGCCTCTTGGGCAGTTCCAGGGCTCTGGGACTGTGGTGGCTGTAGCCATGATGTCGCACTGTTGGGGTCCTTATCTGGATGCCCACACATCCCACCAACGCTGTGGGGCAGAGACCCCAACTCTCTTTGACCCAAGAGCTTTGAACTGAAGCATCAGACATAGAGGGAGGATTGAAAAACCCCACTGAGGGAGCTGCAGGCACTGCAGTCATCTGAATTCAGTCTTGATCCATTTGCAAGGTTCGCAATTCTCAGTCTCTCCCTCGAGTCCTGGGGGCAGCTCTGAACTGCTCTCTTCAAGAGATGGAGGGGCTGGAGTGGGGCCAGGGTGAAAGCAGGGTGGAGAGAAGTAGAGGTTGGTCTCTCCTTCCCTCCCAGTCACTAGGGACAGGCCAAGAGGAAACGACCTCCAGCTGCCCTAGGGGAGGGTGAAGCTGGCCATCAGGAGAAACTGAGAGGCTGGAGGAGCAATGAGGCTGAGGAAGGGTCTGGAGGGAAAGGCTGCTGGGGAAAGGCTAAGAGAGCTGGTGGGGTCAGCCTGGATCAAAAAGAGGAGACTCAGGAGGGACTTTCTCCCTCTCTCCATCTCCCTGAAGGGAGGGTGCAGTTGGAGAAGGGAGGGTGTCAGTCTCTTCTCCCAGGCACCCAGTGCCAGGACAAGAGGGCAGGGCCTAGGGCTGCTAGGGGAAGGTTACATTGGATCTTAAGAAGCTCTATGGGGTCTCTGGGGCTCTCTGGGGTTCTGTAGGGGTCTAAGGGGTACACAGGGTTCTCTGGGGACTGTAGAGGTCTATGGGGAGGGGTAGGTTGGATGTCAGAAAGCCTCTCCTCTCAGAAAGGGGGATCAGAGACTGGACTGGATTGCCCAGGGCAGTGGGGGAGTCCTCATCCCTGGAGATGTTGAAGGACAGCCTGGCTGTGGCCCTGAGTGCCCTGATGTGGCCACTGGGGTGATGGGGATCTGAACTGGAGGAACTCAGAGGGCTCTGTCAGCCTCAGTGATTGTGAGATTCTGTGAATCTTCCCCTGGCCATCAATTTCCTTCACCTTGAGCAGCAATAACCCTCTCAGCAGTGGTAACCTCCTCTCTGAGCAGGAGTGACGCAGTTCCCAATAGTGCAAGATGAAGAGAGAAGCGAAGAAGACAGAGGAAGTCACTGATGGGGGGAGAAGAGAGAGGGGAGTGGGGGGAGGCAGGGACTTTTCGTCCTTTTAAACCCAAATTTTAACCTTTTCTGCAGAAACCCCTGAGATCAGAGTGAGAATCTTTTCAAGCAGAAGGGAAGGGGGGAGCCTGAAGGCAATGGGTGCCCTTTCTCACCCAAACAGGTCCCCACACACCCACCCACAGGGAGATTAATGTTTAATCTGCAGTTATTTTCCCCTCCCCATCCACTGGAGGAGGAGGGGGAGGGGAGGTTTGACTGCAGCCTGGACTAAATGAAGGTCGTGCAGTGACGGGTGCTGAAGCCACAGTACTCGGCGTGGTTGCCCCCCCCGCCCAGCACCACCAGAGCACTCAGCATGGGACTGAGGGCTGCTCTGGCTGCACTCCCCATCCTCAGCACCCAGCAGCCCCTTCCCACAGAATGCTGGTGGCAGTCCCCCACCCCATCAGCAAGAATTAAGGCTCCAGGGATGAGATCGGAGCTCATTAGCGGGTTCTTTTTAATTTGATTAGTTCAGATTATGCTGAAGGCAGCCTAATTAACGGGGCAGCACCAGAAAACGGCCCTCTGCCCCACAGCACCCTACTGGAGGCCATTACCTGGGCACAACCCTGTAGAGCAGCTCAGGCCCTAGAGGTGTCAGTGGGGTGCAAGATGGGGCATCCCTATAGGATCTGGCTGCTCCGCAGGGCTGCGCCCAGGCTGCTGGAAGCAGGAGTCGTCTTCTTAGGGCAAATCCAGCCCGGCTGGCCCATGCCCAGCTGAGATTCATCCCGACATCTGTAGGGTCTGGGTAGGGGTGAAGGAATCCGTTGGATCCCACTGTGCCTCAGAGCCGTGCTGGCATTACGGGGCCAAGGCAGAGCCTCTGCCAGGGCACTGAGTGGGGTGCGAGGTGGCTTTAAGCCCCCGTGGCCCTGCAGCAGTGCTGGGGTTGGGGGATTAGCAGGTAACAAGGTAGAGGTTGATTAATCCGGGGTTAGTGGAGATTAGAGGATTAGGGGGGCTGAGCGAGAGATTGCCAATCAGTGGGGCTGCGGGGTTGGAGGGGGGAGACCGGGGCCCAGCTGTGCACCCCGCTGATCCCCACATCCAGTGCCACCCACA
>VZRI01002624.1:42855-57578 GCA_013397515.1 Upupa epops
GAGGAGGATGGGGGTGGGGGGTGGGATTCGCTTTTTCTTCGAGAAAAACAGCTACAACAGGACCGCAGGTGCAGCTGGACGTCTGAATGACAACAAGCGAAGCCATCGGAGAGGCAGCGCGGTGCCTACTGACCCCTCTCAATGTGCTGAGATCAGTTCCCCCCCCGCCATCCTGCCATGTGGTGAGATGGGGGAGTGGGCAGGGGGTTGTTTGCTGCTCAGGGCACAAAGAGAGGAAGGGGTGGCGCGAGGGAGCGCTGGCTCTTCGTTTGGAGACGGACAGATGAAGCTGTACAACCAGAACACAGGGATAGTGTTAGCAGTTGAGAAAGGCTACAGTTCACGACAAACACTGCTCCACGGGTTGGGGTAGTGAGAGTCTCCTCTTTTTTTTTTTTTTCCCTGGGGGGGTTTTTTTTTTTTNNGTGAGATTCTCCTTTTTTTTTTTTTTTGTCCTGGTGGGGATTTTTTTGCTTTTTTTAGCTTTTTTTTTGTTTTCTCTTAGCAGTTTTCACTCTGTACAACACAGCAGCCACAAGAGAACCACAGCTTCTCCAAAGGAACCCAACGGCAACGGCGCCGCTCTCGGGATTTAAGTTGCTCTAAGAATGTTTCTCAGCAGAAAAACAAGTGAACGAAGGAAAGAGAAATCATTCCCTGATCCCCTCCCTTCTTTCCCTCCCTCCCCACAGCTGGCAGCGGCTTTGCTCTGAGGGGACTCAGTGAGCTTCTCCTTGCAGTGGTGAACCTGTATCTTGTTTGGGTCCATTTTCTTCTCTCTTCTTGGGATCAGTTGTGCAAATCAAAGGCTGTAGGGCAGCGGCAATACCACTGGGGTCTTCACCCTCCCTAGGGTATTCACTTTCCCGTTTGGATTCCACTCACTGGCTCAGGCCATGGTGCTGCCAGCAGGCATATTCTTCCATCACAGGTTGCTTGGGGACTGCAGGGAGTATCCTCAGCAGAGTTACTCAGTCTTTGAATCCCTCTTAGCTCCCCATTTTTTTTTGTGGGTTTTGTTTGGAATTCATTAATTTTTATTATCTATTGGTTTTTGTTTTGTTTCCTCTGAGTTGGGGAAGGAGGGAGGGGTAGGGATCTCAAACCAGCAAAAACAATAAATTAAACAGGAACATCCTGGACAGGGACCCCCAAGGATTTGCTCAGTACCTAACAGCGATACAAGGCACGTCCACCAACACACACACGGGACGAGCGCTGCGGAGCAGGGCAGGGCGACCCCCCCAGCCAGACCTCTCCAAGTGCTCACTGTTTGATTTTGTCAGTTTGCTGCTGCTCTCTCTCTCTCAATCTCTCTCTTTCGATCTCTCTCTCTCTCTTTCTCTCTCTCTCTCCCTTGGCTGGTGCGGAGGAAGTTGGGCTCCTGGTTGTCAGCCCTCAGCAGACCCTGGTAGCAGACTCCGGACTCACACATGGTTTGTGTCTCGTGGCTGTCACTTCCTGAAGCTGCTCTCAGGGATGGTCAGAGTGCGGCGGCGCAACTTCCTTCCTGATCCTTCCTCCAGTAAGTAAGTGACGTCGATAGCTGCAACAGACCACAGGCTACTGGTGAGGGAAGAGGAAGCAGAAACACTCTCCCTATTGCCCTGTTTGTGGTTCTCTTCTACCCCACAGTCTGGACAGAACAGCTATCAACAACCCAACAGAGAGCTCACTAAAGATCACAGAATCAAAATAGATCCCAGATCATAGTCATAAGATGGACTGGGGTGGAAGGGACCTCCAAAGGACATCCAGTCCAATCTCCCTGCAGTGAGCAGGGACAGCTTCAAGTGGATCAGGTTGCCCAGAGCCTTGTCCAGCTTCCTCTTGAGGGATGGAGCCTCAACTCCCTCCCTGAGCAACGTGTTCCAGTATTCAACCCCCCTCCTGCTAAAGAGCTTCTTCCTAAACTCAAGACCTTTCCCTAAACTCAAGAATCTCGCCCTAAACTAAAGAACCTCTTCCTAAACTACAGACCTTCTTCACAAACCCAAGACCTTATTCCCAACAGGACGTTACAATCTCCCCTTCTCTTAATGTGAAGCCATTGCCCTTAATCCTGTCACTCTAGGCCTTCGGAAACAGCCCCTCTCTTCTTATAGCCCTCTTCTGAGACTGGGAGGTCGCTATCAGGTCCTTCCAAATCCTCTTCTGTCTTTCTTTGCTCCCTGTTAGGTTTCTCAGGTGTAAACACAGAATGATAGGGGTGAATTTGTCTTCCAGAAGCTTTGGGGTTACTGAAAACACTGCAGGAAATATCAGAGGGAACAGTGTGGACAGCAGCAGTTCCCTCAGGATGCAGTGCTGTCACAACAAGAAATGCTGCTGCAGAGAAAATGAATTATTAACTATGGTCACTACAAATAAAAGTGAGAGAACAATGTTTTTTTCATCAACACAGAGCACCTTGGGGTGGAGGGAACCTCAAAAGATCCTCCAGTCCAACCTCCTGCCAGAGCAGGATACCTCAGAGCAGATCCCACAGCAACATCTAGCAGGTTTGGGATCTCTCTGAAGCAGAAGACTCCACAACCTCTCTGGACAGCTATACCCCCACAAAGAAAAGCTTTTACTGCTGTTTCAGTGGAGCCTTCTTTGCTTCAGGCTGTCTCTGCTGCTCCCTGTTCTGTTCCTGGACTCCCCTGAGCAGAGCCTGGCTCCTTCCTCCTGACCCCCACCCTTTCCATAGCTCTCAACATCCATGAAGACCCCCTCAGGCTCCTCTTCTCTGAACTGAACAGCCCCACCTCCTTCAGCTTTTTCTCATNCTCCTTCAGCTTTTTCTCATCAGGGAGATGCTCCCCTCCCTTCCTCAGCCTGCCAGTGCTGGGGTCTTCCCAGCAGCTCCCTGTCCTTCTGGAACTGAGGGGCTCAGAACTGGACATAACAGGCCAGGTAGGGTCTCCTCAGGGCACAACAGAGGGGAAGAAGAACTTCTCCCCATCTCCTAACCATTCCTCTTCTAACCATCCCACAGTGTGCCATTTGCTTTCTTGGCCACCAGGGCCTATTGCTGGCTCCTGGCCACCTGCTGGCCACCAGCACCCCAGATCCCTTTCTCCTGCACTGGTCAGTGCCCACTCTATACTGGTCCCTGCAGTTGTTCCTGCCAAGGAGCAGATATCTGCACCATCCCGGACTGCACTGGGGATGAAGAGCAATGCAAATCACAGCACAACAACCTCACCATTTTTCCCTGGGATTTTCTCGAGGAGGTTTAGCAGGATCTGATTGAGTCTCTCTCTCTGCAGATGCCGCCTTTCCTCTGGAGAGCAGGGCTGCCGTGGGTCTGAACTGCTTTCTTCTACCTTTTTATCGATGTCACTGTTCTCCCCAGGGACAGCCTCTTTGTCTGGCTCCTCCAGGCGAGCAACCTCACTTGAGGTGGGGTCTTGGTTCCCTAAAACATCCTCGATGAGTGGAAGAGGATCTTCTTCTGCGTTTAAGTCTTTAATCTGTGGTTTTGAGCGATCTGATTTCCATGATGATCTAGTAGGAGAAGAAGGGTTTCAACATCAGTTTTCCAGACATTAGCCTGCAGAGTCAAAGACTTCTCAACATGCTCAGGGACTTTATGTAAATTCAGTCAATTCAAACCCACCAGCTGCTCTCTATGGGAGGCTGCCTTCCCAGAATCTTGGTTGCATAGATGCAAAGAAAATGCAGTCTTTGACAGAATCTCAGGATCACTGAGGTTGGCAGAGCCTTCTGAGCTCCTCCAGCTCAGGCCAGGACCCTCCCCATCACCTCAGCGGCCAACTCAGGGCCACAGCCAGACTGTCCTTCAATGCCTCCAGACATGGGTAGGCCTCCTCCACTGCCATGGGCAGTCCAGTCCAGGCTCTGATCCCCCTTTCCAGGAGGAAGGGCTTCCTAACATCTAACCTAACCCTCCCCTTGAAGCCTTAGGCCCTGCCCTCTTATTCTGGTGCTAGGTGCCTGGGAGAAGAGCCTGACCCCTCCTTACTGCAACCTCCCTTCAGGGAGTTGGAAAGAGGCAGAAGGTCCCCTCCGAGTCTCCTGTTTCTTCTCCAGGCTGAACCCCATCCCCAGTTCCCTCAGCCTCTCCGCAGCAGCCTTTCCCTCCAGTCCCTTTCCCCAGCCTCACTGGTCCTCTGGCCCCACTCCACCCCCTCCATCTCTTTCTTGAAGGCAGGGCACCAGCACTTCCCCCAAGACTCGAGGGGAGGCCTCCCTTGTGCCCAGGACAATGGGACAATCCCATCCCCAGCCCTTCTGGCCACTCCAGTGCTGATCCAAGCCAGGATGCCATTGGCCTTTGGGGCCACATGGGCACCCTGCTAGCTCCTGTTCAGCTGACTGTCACCCAATGCTCCCCATTCCCTCTCTGCCCTGGCACTCTTCAGCCCCTCAGACCCCAGTCTGGAGTTGCAAAAAGTGACTTCCTGTAATATGTAGCAGTTTTTATTGTCTAACATAGCTGAGCTCAGCATTAAGGAGCTCTTACATGTATTCCTGCAACAGCCATGGCACTTAGTGGCTCCTTTAAGAACCCTAATGGAGCTGAGACATTGCGGTGGCCCTGGCTTGCCACTCTCCCTCTGTATAGGAAAGCCGGATGCATTCTTCCTGGGCTCTGCCATCGCTCCCATTCAGCTGCTGTTGCCCACTTTCCAAATGGCTTCTGCACCCTTCCTTACATTACTGAGGAACACAGATACTCATTCAATACTCTATTCCTCCTCCTTTGTTTCCTTCCCAGCTTTTTGTCAGCTTACAGGATACGTGAAACATCGGACTTCTAGAGTAGCCAGGGGAAACAGGCACAAATGGGATTTTCTCACCTCTTCTCAGCTGTCACGGGATGATCTCTGACTCCTTTTACACAGGATTGCATATCCTTATCACTTCCCATAACCCTATTCTGACCCTGCAGAATTCCTGCTCTGCAGAAGCGGCTTCTCTCTCGGGTTCCTGCTATGCAGGCCCACTGAAAGATAACACACTCCCCTCTCTCTCCTTTTCTCTCTCCCTCTGAGAAGATTGGTATCCAGCCTCAAAGAGGGGTAAGAAGCCAGGCGAGGGCTAGTGTTGGTCTTTTAGGCCTTTCTTTGCTCTTTGATATTAAAACTTCTTTCCTTTCTTTACGCCGACATCACCTCTGATATCGCGTTTTGGTGACTCAGAAATCCCAACTGATCAGAAATCATCTAATGCAGGCCATGAGGGAAGAGTGTGTAGGGTAGGACTCACCTGCCACCGTTTCTCTTGTAGTTGTCTGGGACATAATGAGGCTGAAACAACAACAGAGAGGATGGTTAAACAGCAAACAGAGTGCAATCCAGTGCTGGGCTGTAAAATACTCTCCCAGGGTCAACAGAGCACGGCTGGCATATCCTGAACCTCGGGAATTCAAAGCAGAGGGCATGATCGTGGAGTAAGGATCAATAAGAGGAAGATTTATGATCACAGAATCATTGAGGCTAGAAAAGACCTCTGAGAACATCCAACCCAACCCATGACCTAAAGTCACCACAATCAGCTAGACCAGGGCACTAAGTGCACATCCAGTCTGTCCTCCAGGGATGGGGACTCCTCCACTGTCCTGGGCAGTCCAGTCCAGGCTCTGATGCCCCGTTCCAGGAGGAAGGGCTTCCTAACATCCAATCTAACCTCAGGCCCTGCTCTCACCCTAGCAGTGGGTGCCTGGGAAAAGAGCCTGACCCCCATCATGATTGTAACCTCCCTTCAGGGAGTTGGAGCGAGGGAGAAAATCCCCCCTGTGTCTCCTCTTCCCCAGGCTGATTCCTCCTAGTGACCTCAGCCTCTCCCCATCATCTTCTCCCTCCAGTCCCCTCACCAGCCTTGTTGCTCCTCTGGTCCCACTCCAGCCCCTCCTTCTCTTTCTTGAAGGTTGGGGCCCAGCACTGTCCTCAGAACTCGAGGGGAGGCCTCCCTAGTGCCCAGAACAGGGGGGCAATCCCACTGCTAGCCCTGTTGGCCACCCCAGTGTTGATCCAAATCAGGATGCCACTGGCCTTTAGAGCCACTTTGGCACCCTGCTGGCTCCTGTTCAGTTGGTTATCACCCAGTGCTCTCAGTCCCCTCTCTGCCCAGCTGCTCTCCAGCCACTCATTCCCCAGTCTGGAGCTGCAGGGGGTTACTGTGGCCAAAGTGTAGGACCCTGCCCTTGGCCCTGTTCAACCTCAACCCCACTGGCCTCTGCCCATAGACCTAGCCTGTACAGATTTCTCTGCAGCATCTTCAACCCCTCCAGCATGGTGTCACCCATGAATTTACTAAGGGGAGACTTGATCTTGTCATCCAGGTCATCAATAAAGATGTTGAATTGAACTGGGTCCAGCACTGATCCCTGGGGCCACTACTGCTCACTGGACACCAACTGGAGGTGGCACCATTAACAGCTCCTTTCTGAGTCTGGCCATCCAGGCAGTTTTTAACCCAGCAAAAGGGGCACCCATCTCAGCCCTGGGCTGCCAACTTTTCCAGAAAGATGCTGTGGGAGACTCTGTTGAAGGCTCTGCTGAAGTCCAGGAAGATCCCATCCACAGCTTTCTCCGCGTCTCCTAAGGGGTCACCCAATTGTAGAACGAGATCAGGTTGGTTAGGCAGGACTTTCCTAAACCACTGCTGGCTGGGCCTGATCCCCTGGTTGCCCTGTAGCTGCTGCTCAAAGGCAGTCAGGATGATCTGCTCCATAAGCTGGCCAGGCACCGAGGTCAGGCTGATGACACTGATGATCTGATTGTTTCTTTGAAATTAATTTCAAGCCACAGACCATGGTGACAGAAATAATCTCTCAAACATTCATCTCCCAAAGTAATCAGGAACCATCCCTAAGCTGCTTTCTGGAAGCAGAGGGCTCGATGGCAACAGATCTGCCAGGTCTGGTACTGGTACCTCTCTGCCCAGACACAGATCAGTCCTGTGCAGGAGCATGCTCACAATGAACAGCTGTTACTTCATGGAGTAGGGGAAAAGGAGAGGCAATGAGCAGCAGTTGAGATGGAGGATGTTGAGGGAAACTCTATGATTCTGCTGCTGACCTGTCTGCTGTTCCTCTGATACTTGATGAGAGAGTCCCCCCACCCCGAGGAATAAATCTGTGGAAAGGGAGTGGTTGGGAGGGCTCTGGAGCAGCCTAAAGGTCAGGGATTAGAAATCATCCAGTGAGCAACAGGTCACCAACAGAGCAGAGCAACACTGCTTTTCTGTGTGGGGGATCACTGATCCTACTCACAATGAATCCCACATCTTAAGCAGATGTAAGACTTTCTTCGCGTGGGACTGGCTCCAATGAAATCAGCATCTAAATAGCAGTTAGAAACTGCGATGTCTGAACTTCTCTACCACTGATGTTTCAACATGTTTGCTGTTGAGCTGCAGATTCTGTCTACAGCCACCATTTATCTTCCTAAGTTCATTTTTCATCCAGACTGTGGAAGTTATGTGGTGATTTCCTTTATTTTACTGATCTTCCCCCACAGAGAGCCAGGGTGTTTGTGAACACTGGGACCAGACTTCTACTAAAACACAGAATCATAGAATCCTCATGGCAGGAAAGGAGCTCCAGGACCATCAAGCCCAGTCCCCATCCCAATAGCTCCCCAACCCCCAGACCATGGTCTCAAGTGCTCAAGCTACTTGGTTTTTAAACCCCTCCAGGAACGGTGACTCCAGCCCCACCATGGGCAGCCTGGTCCAGTACCCAACCATTCTCTCAGGAGAGAGCTTCTTCCTAAGATCCAATCTAACCCTCCCTTGACACAGTTCGAGGCCATTTATCCTCGTCCTATCATCAGGAACTGAGGAGAAGAGACCAGCAGCAGCCTTGCTACAACCTCCTGTTAGGGAGCTGTGGAGAGCAATGAGGCCTCCTCCCAGTCTCCACTTCTCCATACTCAATAACCCCAGCTCCCTCAGCCTCTCCTCACAGGGCCTGTTCTCCAGCCCTCTCCTCAGCCTCGCTGCCCTTCTTTGGCCCCACTCGAGTCCCTCAATGCCCTTCTGATCCTGTAGTGCCCAAAACTGGGCCCAGCACCCAAGGTGTGGTCTCACAAGTGCAGAGAGCAGGGGCATCATCACCTCGCTGCTCCTGCTGGTGACCCTGTTCCTGATCCAGGCCGGGGTGCTCAAGAAGCTAAGAGAAGAAAAACTTACTGAGAAATCTCTCTTGGGTGTGAGCTTTTTGGGGAAGTGGTCGAAGGCATAGGGCTTGGTGCAGACGGGATACCGATTGCGGTGGATCTTGTAGAAGAGGTGAGCAGATTTATCCAGGCGATAATCACAGATATAAACATCCTGCTCCTTCACTCCTTTGGGCCGCCCTGTGGTTTCAAAACAGAGTGGAATGAAGAGGAAATGCAGGGTGCAGTAGCACAAGAACAACCTGTACTGGTTGTGGGAGAGGCATGGACTGCCAGGCACTGGTGTGAGATTCAGGACTGTAATAGAGTCATGGAATCATGAAGGCTGGAAGAGACCTCCAAGCTCATCCAGCCCAACCATCACCCCAGCCCCACTAGGGCAAATAAACCCTGTCCATCAGGGCCACAGTGATTTGGGGTTTGAACTCCTTCAGGGATGGCAGTGACTCTCCCCCTCCCTGGGCAGCCAGTTCAAACCCCTGAGCACTCTGTCAGGAAAGAGATCTCTCCTGATGGCCACCCTCACCCACCCCTAGGGCAGCTGGAGGCAGCTTCCTCTGGTCCTATTGCTGGTGACTGGGGAGAAGAGATAGTCTCCTTCCTCTATCCACCCTCCTGTCAGGTGGTTGCAGACAGCAGTGAGGTCTCCCATTAGCCTCCTCCTCGCTAGACTGAGCAGCCTCAGCTCCCTCAGCTTCTCCCCATCAGCTCTGCCCTCAAGATGTCCCTAACAGTGGCCACATCTCTCATTCAGCTGAAGAGGAGACCTGGAAACTCTAACCCAAGTTCTCACATAGACTGCAGTCAATTGCTGTCACTTTCTCTTCCCTGCCCAGCACAGTCTCCACCCTGCTCTAGTACTGTCAGCACTGGACCTCTCAGGCTTTTCAGCTTTGAGAAGGCTTAGGAGGGACCTTCTCCCTAGGTCCCAGCACCTCCAGGGGGGCTGCCAAGGAAAAGCCAAAGAGGGATGGGTCTGGGAAGATTCCTATTGGAATCCAGAGGGTAATCCTTCCCCATTGGATCCATTAACCACTTGGATCATCTCCCAGGGGAAGGGGTCGATGGCCCCTGCATAGGATCAGTTTGCAGATCCAGCTGGCCAGGCTGCTGGGACAGCAAATTCAACCCTATTTAGCCTGAGAGGTTGGACTGGATGATCCTTGAGGTCCCTTCCAACCTGGAATTTTCTGAATTTATGGATCCATGGATTAAAAGAGCAGTCTCAGTGCTAAAGCTGAGTGATTCCTCACCTCTGATCCCTGTAACACTGTGTCTTGTTCCCTCACCCCATGCAGTTTCCTCACCTTTGCAATAGGTGTAGAGGTCAAGAACACAGCAGGTTCCCACCACAGCCTCCAAGGGGATGATTTCATACAATGGCACCCGGAAAAGCTCATTGTGATAAAACTTGCGAGATGGGGAATGATGGGTTTCATGTGGACGGAAATAGTGATGGCCAAATGCAAACCGCTCCTCCCTGGAGTGAGAGAGAAAGGAAGGGGGGGAGAAAAAAAAGAGAATTTCTATAGGGGCACAACAGCACTTGCCTTCACAGTATCCCAGGATCAATGAGGCTGGCAGAGAACTCTGAGTTCCTCCAAGCCCAGCCCAGGGCCCAACATCACCTCAGCAGCCACACCAGGGCATTCAGGGCCACAGCCAGGCTGTCCTTCAACACCTCCATGGATGGGGACTCCCCTACTGCCCTGGGCAGTCCAGTCCAGGCTCTGATCCCCCTTTCCAGGAGGAAGGGCTTCCTAACATCCAACCTAACCCTCCCCTCGAAGCCTCAAGCCCTGCCCTCTCATCCTGGCACTTGGTGCCTGACAGAAGAGCTTGACGCCCCCCTGCTGTGACTGCACCCTCCCTTCAGGGAGTTAGAGAGAGGAAGAAGGTCCTCCCTGAGTCTCTTCTTCTCTAGGCTGAACCCTCCCAGCTCCCTCAGCCTCTCCCCAGCAGCCTTTCCGTCCAGTCCGCCTTTCCATCCAGTCCCTTCCCCAGACTCACTGCTCCTCTGGCCCCACTCCAGCCACCCTGTCTCTTTCTTGAAGGGAGGGGCCCAGCACTGCCCCCAGGACTCTAGGGGTGGCCTCCCCAGTGCCCAGGACAGGGGGAGAACCACATCCCCAGCCCTGCTTACAGGACTCTGACCAGACTTCCAGGGAACGACAGTGCTCTGACAGGAAGGCAGATGGAACTGTCTCCTGAACGTACTTCTCATTTTTCCAGAGCTTTTCAATGCGGAAAATATCTAGTTTCTCCCTGTTGATGTGGGACAGCAGCCTATACGACTGTCGGACAGGGTGTCCGTCGGGAGTTCTCCGGCTGTCTCTCATCAGGTAGACGCAGTCACCTGGAAACAGGCACAAAACACTTTAGTGAAGACCTTCTCCTAAGTCCAGCACTGTGCAGCACAAGGAGTAAAACCTTGCTTCTTCCACTTATAGAGACGTCAGCAGCATCACAATTCCTCATGCCAGTCAATGAGCCCCCCATCTCTCTGTGGAGAACCTGAGATCAGCAATGAACCCACAGACACCTCCTTTTTCCACCACAGATGTGAACTCCTCTTGAGCACCTTCCAGCCACAGACCTCACTAGATCTACTCCCTGGGACTGCAGTAGTGCCCAGCAGTTAGCAGCTGGATGTCCTGTATCTTCTGGCAAGGGTACTTCAGCCATGTAGGGACTGATATCTCTTTAGTTAAAGCCATCAGGAGAAGCTTGGAGGCGCAGGACTGAAATACAGAGTGTCAGGATAAATATGACCTCCGTGCTGTGAGGAGCTGGGAGGTGTCACAGAGCACAGTGAAAACAGAATCTATTTTAAGAGACAATTGAACAAGTACTGGCTCAGCCCTAGAAAGAGCCCCTCTCCAGAGAGGAACCTAGTAAGAAGCCAAGAAATGAGGAAACCCAGCTGCAGAGTTGTGCAGTAACTAGAGGAAGACTGAGGGGATGAGGAACAGGCTGTTGTTTGAAGTCTTATCTTTACTGAAGAGTCTCCCATTCCCCTCCAGTGAACACTGAATGGTTTTACTCATTGAAAAGCAGTTATTGTCACAACTAGCTTAGTTTCTCCCTAACCTTCTGTGTGTCTGGAGGAGAAAATAAATCCAATCAGTTATAAACAGTGAATTACATGGCTGTGAAAGACATCAGAGCTCTGAAATGATGTCCAGGGATCAAACAAGCAGGATGTTTCATGTTGAAATGATCACTCTACACTGAAAGCCTCAGGCCACCTTTAGTGCTACAAGTTCACTGCTCTAAACTGGCTCCTTCTCTGCTCAGGACAGCCCTATCTGTGTTAATGTTTCATCAACCAGTCTGTGAAGGCTGTGATTAGATGCCACTGTAAGGACAACAAACAGGACAGGCAGAATCCTACAATGGGCAGGATTGGAAGGGACCTTAAAGATCATCCAGTCCCAACCCCCCTGGCACAGGCAGCAACACCTTCACTAGATCAGGGTACTCAAGGACCCAGCCAACCTGGCCTTCAACACTGCCAGGGACAGGGTAGCTTCAGCTGCCTTGGGAAACCTGTTCCAGCATCTCAGCACCCTCCCAGCAAAGAACTAGTTCTTCATGGCCAACCTCACTCACCCCTTTTCAAGTCTGGAACCCTCTCCCCTTGGCCTCTCACTACCACCNAGGACTGCAGAACTGGACTGCAGAACTGGATGCAGTACTTCAGGTGGGGTCTCCCCACTGCAGAGCAGAGGGGGAGAATCCCCACCCTTGACCCAGGACATGGTTGGCTCACTGTACTGCCAGCTCCTACTGCCAGTTCCTGGAAAACTGCTCCACCCCCACATCCAAGTCCTCAGGGCTGCCCTCAGTCCTTTCTCCTCCCAGCCTGTGTTTGTGTATGGGATGGCCTTGACCCAGGGGCAGCCCCTTGCACTAGCCCTTGTTGAACTCCATGCAGTTTGCACAGATCACTTCTGGAGCCTCTCACGGTTCCTCTGGATGTCCTCCCTTCCCCTCTAGGGTGTTGGCTTCACCACACAGTTTGGTGTCATCAGCAAAGGGACTGAGGGGGCTCTCAATCCCACTGTCAGATGTTAAACAGCAGAGGTAGAGAAAGAAAAGCTTTCCAAACTGTGTGAGGCCAGAAATCTCTGCCTGCTCCTTTCAGATGGCAATCACAGTGATCCACGGGCTCTCTTACCTTGGCGCAGCAGCAGATCATCCCGTAATAAGCATATGTAATAAACACAGCCAGGCTGGGCGTAGTGAGGCCGAGGGATCATAGGAACCTCCTGCAAGAAGAAAGGATGGCAATTCTGAGCTGCTCAATGGAAAAATTAACAGGTTCACACGTGGAAAATGACCTCAGGGATCATCTAGTCCAACCTCTTAAAGCAGTATACAGTCGAAATGAGCTGGCCCAGAACCCTGTCAAGCTGAGCAATCCCTCACTTCCCTTGGAAGATCATTCCACTGTTTAACAGCTCACACTATGAAAGACTTTCCTCTCAAATACAGTCAAAATCTCTCCTGGAGCAACTGGTAACCATTCCCCCTTGTCCCTTCTATAGGACTCCTTCTGAAAAGGGAGTCTCCATTCTCCCAGTAGCCATCTTCGATGGACTGGAGCATTACAATACGGTCCCCTCTAAGCCTTCTCTTCTCAAGGTTTAACAGACCCAGTTCACTCAGCCCTTTGTTCATATGAGAGGTCTTTCAGTCCCCTGATCATCCTGGTTGCCCTTCTCTGGAATCTCTCCAGTCTATCTGCACCCAAACTGAATGCAGTACTCAAGAAGTGGTCTGACCAGAGATGAGTAGAGTTGCAAGAGAACAACTTTATCTCTGCTGGTGATGCCCTTGTTAATGCAGCCCAGCACCCTGCTGGCCCTCTGTTCACTCCTGTTGAGCTTTGCTATCCCCCAAGATCCTCAGGTTCTTCTCTACAGGGCTACTCTCCAGCCAGGAGGATCTCGGTCTGAGCTGCATTTGAGGATTGTGCATTCCCAGCTGCAGGACCCTGCACTTGGTCCTCATTGAACTTCATGAGGTTCCTGCTGGCCTACTCCATCAGCCTTGCCAGGTCTCCCTGGAGAAGATCTCTGTCCATAAAGATGGAATTGAGTCTCTAAAGCAAGGGAGCTCCGTGAGGAAGTCATATTCTCATACTGCTCCTGTTCATCTCAAGAAATACAAAAGCAAGAGGTTCTCTGGGTTTGTAACTGCTGTAATGAAGGAGAGGGGGATTTGGTTTTACCCTGTTGACCGATCGAGGTTCACACTGCTCACACAAGTAATGTTCAACATCAGAATTCACTCCCATGCAGTCGCAGTGCTGCCAGACCTAGGGAAATAGATAATGACCTAATGAGAACTCCCCGTGATCCATCTGATTGACAAATAAATACCCTTGAAAAATATTGAGGAAAGTTAAAAAAACCCAACCCCAACTTCCCAAAGGAAACTCAAGATTTTACAGGAACTATTTCACACTGGGAGAAGGGCCTGACCCCCACCCCATGACTGCAACCTCCCATCAGGAAGTTGGAGAGAGGGAGGCGGTCCCCCCCGAGTCTCCTCTTCTCCAGGTTGAAACCACAGCCTCTCCGCAGCAGCCTTTCCCTCAAGGCCCTACTCCAGCCTTGTGGCTCCTCTGGTCCTGCTCCAGCCCCTCCATCTCTTTCTTAAAAAGAGCGGCCCAGCACTGCTCCAGGACTCAAGGGGAGGCTTCCCCAGTGCCCAGGACAGGGGGACAATCCTATCCCGAGTTCTGCTGGCCACTCCAGTGCTGATCCAAGTCAGGATGCCACTGGCCTTTGGGGCCACCTGGGCACCTTGCTGGCTCCTGCTCAGCCAGTTGTCACCCAGTGCTCCCAGTCCCCTCTCTGTCCGGCTGCTCTTCAGCCCCTCAGCCCCCAGTCTGAAGCTGCAAGGCACTCAGACTGTCCTTCAACACCTCCAGGGATGGGGACTCCCCCACTGCCCTGGGTAGTCCAGGCTCTGATCCCCCTTTCTAGGAAGAAGGGCTTCCTAACATCCAATCTAACCCTCCCCCGCCAGCCTCAGACCCTGCCCTCTCATCCTGGCACTGGGTGCCTGACAGAAGAGCCCGACCTCCCCTGACTGCAACCTCCCTTCAGGGAGTTGGAGAGAGGTCATTCTCTACACTGACTCTTGTGTCAGATCATGTTTCCCCTGCAACTGCTCGTATCAAAGCATTGAGTCGTTGGAATGAATTCCTCTGTGACAGCACAACCTCTCCATTTGGAGAGGAAATAGTGAAGTGCTGGGTACTGAGGCTGATAAAGGGATGATTCATTTATTTTTAACTGATGGGAGACTGCAGATGCCCAGATTCTTGTGGGGTTGTGGAAACATTACCTTCATCTTTTCACCCAGGGCTCATCTGATCTTGGGTGAAAGGCACTGGGTTGGATAGGGTAGGTGGCCACCAGGGCTAGGGATGTGGTTCTCCCCCTGTTCTGGACACTGGGGAGGCCTTCCCTCTAATCCTGGGGCAGTGCTGGGCTTCTCCTTTCAAGAAAGAGATGGAGGGGCTGGAGTGGGGCCAGAGGAGTAATGAATCTGGGGGGAAGGGACTGAAGGGAAAGG
>VZRI01002625.1:958-20324 GCA_013397515.1 Upupa epops
CCACATCCTTCTTGTAATAAAGGCTGCAGAACTGGACACAGTACTCCAGGTAGGGTCTCACCAGAGTGGAGTAGAAGGGGATAATCACACCTCCCTTGACCTGCTGGCCACATTTCTCCTGATGTAGCCCAGGACGTGGTTTGCCTTCTGGGCTGCAAGTGCACAATACTGGCTCACGCTGAGCTTTTCGTCCACAAGCCCCCCCAAGTCCCTCTCCTCAGGGCTACTCTCCAGCCAGTCACTGCCCAGCCTGTATCTGCGCTTAGCATTGCTTTGCCCCAGATGCAGGACCTTACACTTGGTCTTGTCAAACCCCATGAGGTTGGCTTGTGCCCACCTCTCCAGCCTGTCCAGGTCAAGATATCAATGATACAAATTCTTTGCCTTACATGTACGTCTGTGTGTGTGAGCGTCCAGACCTCTGGGTATGTACAGCACTCAACAGCAGCATTTACAGGGTGTTCTGCATGAGTTCTCTGCTCTCCTTACCTGAAAGCTGAGACACCCAGGAGCATCTACACTGATCCCAAACCCAAGCACCGGAGGACTCTCTGTATTCCAGAAATACGTTACTTCAGGTGGTTTCCAAGAAAGCAAAGTTTGAACTTCATTTTTTTTCCCCCTGGTCACAGAGCCTTCTGAACTTTTTGTAGAAGCCTTGAACTTCCACAAAATGTGATCTGTTTAATGCTTGGATCTGTCAAAGCAGAGGCAGTCTGATAAACTGGGGCAATGTTGAAATGATTTGTTTCCAACACCTCTGCAGTTCAATCACATCTCCCTGAGCACCTCTGCAGGTATGATTACTATTAAATTAGACATTTAAAGAGTTGGCTGACAAAGAGAAATAAGGCAAATAACAAAATCTATCCTTTTTCTAGGCATCCAGACCTACAACAAAGGAGCTTTATGTGTCATGCTGCCTACTAGGAGCATTAAACTCTTCATGCCTGACATGTTTTTGGATCTGGAAACTGCTGGAAAAAGGTTTCTTGGTTTTGTCTCAGCTTTGGGAAAAGAGATATTGGTTCCTGTATTAAAGTACTCCGAAATGAGTCACCTACAGCAGCGCAACCTGCCATTTCCATTTGGTAACAATAGAACAGACATCAATTTTCAGCCTTATCAGAAGTCACCAGTCCGTAAGTATTAGTGGCGCCTACTGAATTTTATCCAGGGACTTAACAGAAAACATCTGCTCTGTTATTTCACAGCAAATCAATAGATTAAATCAACATTCTCTTTCCTCCTTTATTCTGTTCATTAAAGGCACAGGTTTTCTTTCATTTTTCTTCTATTTCTTTTAATAATTCACTTCTTGCAAGTCAAATCCTGGTATATCACAGAGATTTCTCTGTCTCTTTCTGAGCTTACTTGGGGAGACATATATCTATGCTCCAGCAAAAGGCAAGCAGAAGTCATTATTTTTGAGGGACTTATTTACAAAGAGCTTGGTAAAATTCTACCTAGTCCTTGGCCTGAAGCCCAGCAATGCCTAGAAAAGAAGTAAAACAGGTACTAAACCAAAACCATACTAGGACAAACAATGGTTATTGCCTTTTTTTCCAAAGTCTGTAATTCACGCTACTAAATGTCATGTTATTAGTAAAACATCCACTTCTGACCTCATGTTTTACCTATGTGTTGCAATATCCCAACTGTCAGGTACGATGTGCCATGCAGAATCACCCCTGTTAGGACACTCAAACAGAAAATTCATAGCTATATTCAAAACAGGTTTGTAGACATCGTATCATCCCGCAGCAGCGCGCGTTAGGTTTGCCCCGGGACGCATTGATAGCGCAGCCTAATGCTCAGCCTAACGGGCTTGCTCTTATTAATTAAAAGCACTCTTCACTTAAACAGATGGCAAAAGTAGGAACATCTAGACCAACAGGGAAAGAGAGTAGTGCAGAAGTGATCAAAAACAGAGGTGGGGAATCATTTTGCTGTAAGCAGCAGAACTACTATTAAATTTTATCTCCAAGATAACAAAACCAAGATCCTTTTTCCCCCAAACAGACTAATGTAAAATGTGTCTAAATATAGGCTGAGTCTTCATTTTCTCCTGAAAAGACAGCTCCAAGGGATCTTAATAGTAAACTGAGAACAAATTTATACACAGTCTACAGTTTTCCTCTTGCCTGTGGAGATTCCACTTTGCTTATGCAGGGGATTTTGTTTAATGTAGAATTATTAAGGTTGGAAGAGACCTCCAAACCCAACCATCAACCCATTGTCGCCATGCCCACCAACATGATGAAGGAAAAACGAACACACCTACTTTTCTCTCTCATAGGGAGATATCAATAAAGCATGAAGGGGCAAGTTTGGATTAGGCTGAAATTATTTTCATGATGTACATGAAGAAGGCCAATGGCATCTTGAGGTTGATTGGAAGGGGGATGGTTAGTAGATCAAGAGAGGTTCTCCTTCCTCTCTACTCTGCCCTGGTGAGGTCACATCTGGAATATTGTGTCCAGTTCTGAGCCCCTCAGTTCCAGAAGGACACAGAACTGTTTGAGAGAAGACAACACAGAGCCACAAAGAGGAAGGGAGTGAAGCATCTCCCTGATGAGGAAAGGCTGAAGGAGTTGGGTCTCTTGAGCTTGGAAAGAAGGAGCCTGAGGGGTGACACCATGAATGTTGATCAATATGGAAAGGGAGGAAGGGTCCAGATTCTGCTTAGTGGCACCCAATGATAGGACAAGGGGCATCGGGTGTCAGCTGAAACACATGAGGTTCCACATTCAGTTGGGAAGAAACTTCCAGTGAGGGTTCCAGAGCACTGGAAGGGGTTGCCTAGGGAGGTTGTGGAATCTCCTTCTCTGGAGATGTTTAAAACCTGCCTGGATGTGTTCCTGTGCCACTGGATCTAGGTGATCCTGCTGTGGCAGAATGATTGGACTGGATGACCTTTCAAGGTCCCTTCCAATCCCTAACATTCTGTGATTACAAAGGTTTTGAGACAGGCATATAATAGTTTTATTGTGTTATGTACGAGAAGTCAATAATAACAAACAGAGCTAGTCTGTAATAATAGATACAAGCATATAAAACACTTTAAACCATTCACCAAAGGTAAATCACTGCCTGGATAACAAGAGTTTGGGTAGAACACAGCACATTGCCTATATACTACAATTTGGCAGCAGCTCCTACATAAAACCAGTACCATGGGAACTGGGAGGTACTACAGCATCCACTACCTTACAATGACTTGGATCAAGGCTTTTGCCCTATAAACTGAATTAACTAACAGTAAGCTAAACCTCACTTTGGGCTCTGCGATGTTGAAACACACACTATACGGCCCCAGAACCATGTCATTTCAGATTTTTCATCAGTTTAGTGCAGCACTGTGCTAGCCTGTCCACTGGGACTGTTGTCTGGCAGTGAGCTGAAGCTCAGGCAAACTTAACCCTCACCTCAAGCTGCGGGGGAAGAGAATTTTGATTGTGGAAAAGAAATTATTACTGAAAATTAATTGGAAGGGTTATCAAGGTAAAAGAGACAGAAATAATGAAGTAACAGGACAAGAGAAGAGAGAGTGAAAAAGAAAACCTGGAGAAGCAGCAATCCACAGCCAGTGAATCAATCTGGAGGGGTGCCATGGCTGAATACCCCCAGACTTGGGATGTCTGTCAGCCAGAAAGGGAACTGATTTAACTGTCATCTGATGAACAATAGAACAGCTAAGTCGGTCTACAAGTGGGTAAACATTGCTTTCTACCTCAGTTCCCATGAGCAAAGCAGATTTCTTTCATTTGAGATTTGTCTTTGTTAGCTATTAAAATAATGATGCCTCGCTTGCTACCGAATAAATAAAGCAATAAAAAGTGGGAGGATCTAAGATGACTGAAACAAAACTTCATAAAAGAATTAAACCTCTGCTCTACCCGAATGCCGATATCAAATGTGCAAGAAGTCATTGATAGCTCTCTGTCTCATTATGGGAAGCAGAGATTGATGAAACCCAGCTGTATTCACAGCCATTGATGGCACACATCACCAGTTCCACAGCTCTCACATTAAATGACTTAGCAGCTCTAGTGCCAGTAGAGATTATGGGATAACCTGGTGCTTTCTTTTAATCTCAGGCATATGGAATTTCAGAGTAGGATGACCCTTCTATTTATTTCAGACAAGACAGACAAAGTAGTAATAGCAAAGGCATGAGAATATGACAATACTGGGATTCCTCTGAGGAATATGTACTGGCATCACACCCAAAAGGAACTTCTAAAGTAATTGCTAAATCTTCATATATATTAATAACCAACTGCAGAAGCACAGGAAAAGGGAGAGAAGCTTAGACTAAGAAGAATTTCAGTAAAAACATCCTGTTAGGATATTGGCAATGCAGCATCCTTCTGTATGAGCACAGCTGTGTGATTTGATGTAATGCACACAGGCATCATAACCTCAGAAAGGCAGCTGAAGTGACAGAAGGTCCAAATGATCCCTTCTAAGCAAAACGAGATGGTACTTACACGCAAGACTACTCTGGATCACACCAAGTTGATCCTCAGATCACAAATGGGATGCATAGACACAGAAACCTTAAGCACTGAGAGATTCAACTGAAATCCAGCTGCTGTGATTAAAACTGGATGAGCACTCTACTCACAGACTCATATGAGTTTAGATGATCTTTCAAGGTCCCTTCTAAGTCCAACTCTCCCCTGCTTATGTGCCGGGTCAAGGATTCGGAGGCAGGTTTGCCTATCTAAAACAACTTCTGTTTTAAAACAGACTGTACAACTAATAAACTCTGTGATTCTACTGTGTTAAGAGGGCAGACTAATAAAAAGAGAACCCTGTATTCTCAGTTTATTGTCCTCAAAAATGAAACTAACCATGATGTCTAAGAGAGAAATGAGAGAATGTAAAGAGAACATCTTCTGAAACTGGTAAGGGGTAGTTTAGTCTAAGTCTCTCTGTCATACACAAATATTTCCTTCCCTGAAATATTTGTCCCAATGGAAAAAGCACCTTACAAGTTCCTACATCACAGAATCATTAGGGATCAGAAGGGACCTTGAAAGATCATCTAGTCCAATCCCCCTGCCACAGCAGTATCACCTAGACCAAGTTGCACACAAACACAACTAGGCGGGTCTGGAGCATCTCTGGAGAAAGAGACTCCACAACCCCCCTGGGCAGTCTGTTTCAGTGCTCCATTACCCTCACTAGGAAGAAGTTCCTTCTGATATTTAGATGGAACCTCCTCTGTTCCAGCTGGCACTCATTGCCCCTTGTCCTATCACCAGATGACCTTGAGAAGAGCCTGGCTCCATCCTCCTGACACCCACCCCTCACAGATTTAGAGACATGAATGAGCTCACCCCCTCAGCCTCCTTTTCTCCAAGCTCAAGAGACCCAATTCCCTCAGCCTTTCCTCATCAGGGAGCTGTCCTACTTTCTTCATCATCTTTGTTGCTCTATGCTGGACAATCCCTACTCTGAGCCATATTGCACTGTGAGGAAGCTATTTGTAGTCACAGAAACCTATAGTAGCCTAATATTTGGCTGGATTTTAAGTGATTGCTTGTTCTGTAGTTCTGTAGAGACTTGGGAACAGTGATCTACAGCAGACAACTGTATTTTCATTCTTGTTTCATCTTCTGGTGACTGTTGCAGACCATGTATCTGCTGCTTTAGCTAGGCTTGACTGAAGCTCCATTGGGGGAGGTTTAGACTTGACATTAGGAAAAGGTTTTTCACTGAAAGAGTGATCAGACTTTGGAACGGGCTGCCCATGGAGGTGTTCGGGTCACTGTCTCTGGAGGTGTTCAAGGTTAGGCTGGATGAAGTGCTGAGTGGCATGATCTAGTCAGATGTTTAGGTTTACTTGGTTGGTTTTAGGTTGGACTGGATGATCTTTAAGGTCTTTTCCAGCCTCTTCATTACTGTGAAATCAGCACATGCATTTATTAAGAAGGTAAAGTTCTGTCCTGCACCCGTTCTTGCTGTGCTGAAGTACACTGTGAAAAATAGAACAAAACCACATCAAAACTGGCTGGTGCTTTCTGTCTCAGAGTGATGTCTCTATGCATCACATCTTCACTGCTATTACTCCAAGGACTGAAGTCACTGCAAACAATACAACCTGGCAGATAACTTTTGAAGTCTACACAAAAGGCTTCTTAAAACCTACAAAGACTGTTTGCCTTTGCTCTCTTGCAGCTCCAATCATAGTGTCTTTCCATTATCCCCAGGATCAAGTACTTTACTTAGAGGTTAAGGTCTTTCTTAAATAGGTATATTTTCAGCTCCATCTACCTACATTGCATACCTATTGTGTTATATAGTGTTATATACCTACATGCCTCAGAGGAGTGTGTGACTCCTAATATCTCCTCACCTCCTGCTGACCACAACTTGCTCAACTACAGAGCATGAAACCAAGGATGCTTGCTTGTTGATCACCACTGCTCTGGAGACCACAAGCAGCAAATATTCTCTCCTGACCCCATATCCTTGCATATCCTAAGCAGAGTCTTTGAGAACAAGCCACTCGGTATTTCAATCGATTTTAGTCTTCCTTCTTTAAAAGTGCTGTCTGAATGCAGAAGCAAGTGACGCCCTAAAAGAGTGGTTTTGATATGCAAATATCTGCAGGGGCAGCTCTCTGGGTGGCCCTCTCCAAGATGGGAAAATCCCCAAGACTAGCTTTGCAGAGGCCAGCAGCGCTTACATGGGGAGCAAGACAGCAGCGCTGGATATTACAGTAACTGCTCTGGAAAATTCCCCCCCTCCTCTCATCAGCATCTGTTCTGCATGTGTTGAACAGATCTTCTTTGTCTCTTGTCCAGCAACATGTGAGCGAACCTGAGTTCCTCTAGGGAAAGGAGGGCTACAAGAGAAGTCGGCATAAAGATTTGTGCTGGAAGGATAAAAGACAGCAGCCTGTCAAACTGCAGCCCCTTAAAACTTAACACTTGCTTTAGAATTTTCTCCTATCCACTGCCAAAATGAAACAACACCCAAACTTTCATTTAGAGTTTCTTATCAACACAATTCAGGAGGAATAGATAAATAAAACTAAAATGTGAGAAGAAGTACAGCATATAAAGAGAACAATGTAATTCTTACCTATTTGTGTTGGAAAATTATGGAGCTAGCTGTTCAGCTTTCAGCAATCACTACTCTGTTAGACAGCCTACACTCACAGAACCATAGAACCATCAGGGATCTGAAGGGACCTTGAAAGATCATCCAGTCCAATCCCCCTGAAAACATTCTATTTGGCCACTTATTTGCAGAAGTGACCTTACGGCTTCACACACAGAGGTTTCTTCAGACCCCTCAAGTTTCAACTCACATTTTAACCCTGATAATTTCAAAATGCCAAGGCACCAGCTCTCGTGTAGCTGAACGTCCAAACCACATAATCCTGTGAACTTAATACGATTCCTCATAGAACTGTAAAGGCACCCAAGGTCACTCAGAAAAAACAGGAAGGGAAGCATTGGGGTTTTCTTTGTTTAACTTAGGGTGTCTCCATGCTGTGCAAAGGATCCCATGCTGCCTGGGATGAAGCTGGAATCAGGAAAGAGAAGAACTATCCCTCAAAATCAGAAGTTCTACTGAGAAAATATCAGCACAGTGTGACAACAAGACCAGGTTGTTTTCAGGTCTGTATTCAGATACTTAGTTGGTAGCATTTATTCTATACTGGTATTCTTGAAGTCACTCCTGTACTTCAAATTTACCCCAGTTTTGAGATGGTAGCACATGTGACAGGATTAGTATTTTTATACTAATTTAATTTTAATATTTTATTTAATAATTTTATTTAATATTAATTAAATTCAATATTTTCATTTGCTCTGAGTAATTCAGACAGCTCCTGTAAATAATTTCATTAAGTAAAAGATGGCCTGAACAGTGTTCTTTTGTCATTCCCTGAACAGAAAGGCTGCAAACACATATCCTGAGGGATATAAATCATGTCCTGAGGTGAAAGCCTTCAGCTACTTCACAAAAGAATCAGCAAAACTAATACCCATAGAATCATAGGAAAAACATTCAAGACCATCAAATCCAACCATCTGCCCTACAGCCCCCAACCACAAAACCATCCCCCAAAACACCATACCTACCTGTATCTCTCTATGAGGTGTTTGAACACCTCATGCCTGGTGTATAGATGTGACCTCATTTTTTACCGTCATCACCTAACTGAAGTAATGCATATTTTGGAGTGTACTCTGTATACTGCTGTATTCAAAACGAGAACACACTCTCTTCTCAGAGGGCAATTGAAACAATCGTGAGACAGACTAAACATCATTTCAGAGCCTTTTGAAATGGTTTTTACTTGAAGTACTGTCACTACAGGAAGAACTCAGAAGAAAAGCAAAACAAGTGAGGGGCAGTGGAGAACAAGGGGGAATGTGGGACAGAGACCATGTGGAGAGATGAGATGTCCTGTTTCTACAGAGAGGTGAGTGATAGGAGCTGTGCCAAAATGCTGCATGAAGCAAGTGATGCTTCCTCCAGACCACTATTCCTAGCTGCTTCCTGCATGTTCTGGCATCATCTGCAGGGTTTCCATGGCCATGGCATAGGCAAATAAACCCACAATGGAGTTGTTAGGAGTCATCCCTCTATTGGTCTTGTCTGCACCTGGAGCCAGCCCTGCCCAAGCCATATGAGAGATTAGAAGCACAGAATTATTGAGACTGGAAAAGCTCTCTTAGATCATCCAACCCAGCCTATGACCTCACAACACTACACCAGCTAGTGGTGATGTGAAGCACTTAGTTCCACAGCCAGTCTGTCCTTAAACACCTCCAGTGATGGAGACTCAATCACTGCCCTGGGCAGTCCATTCCAGTGTCTGATCACCCTTTCCATGAGGAAGGGCTTCCTAACATCCAACCTAACCCTCCCCTGGCAGCTTCAGGCCCAGCTCTCTCATCCTGGTTCTAGTCATCTGGGAGAAGAGCCCAACCCCCAGCTGTCTATGATGTCCCTTCAGGTAGTTAATAGAGTGTGATAAGGTCCCTATTGAGTCTCCTCTTCTCCAGGATAAACACCCCCAGCTCCCTCAGCCTCTCCTCATCAGACTTCCCCTCTAGTCCCTTCACCAGCCTCATTGCTCTCCTCTGGACCCACTCCAGTACCGCAATCTCTTCTTTCTTGAAGTGAGAAGCCCATAACTGCACACAGTACTCAAGGTGAGGCCTCACCAGTGTCAAGTACAGGAGGAGAATTACATCCCACTGTCAGCTGCTTCCTCATATGGACAGGTTTTGCAGAGAGGGGTGTATTATAGTAGTATGAGTTCCTACAAAACCACCTGTGAACTCCTGATCCATGAGCATGCAGTGTGTGCCTGGGGTCACACAGATCCTCCATCCCTAAACACCGCTGTTTGCTCATTGCATCTCCTCATAAAGGCCACCAGGAGCAGACTAACAGGAAAAAGCTATTAGATGCCGCTGCTCACCTGGTCTAGATTTTAAAAGGTGAACAAGAGGCTCCATATCCTATTATAAATCTCCCTTGCTCTCCGGTCCCAATGACTATTCCATTATTGCATTTCTTGTTGAGCATAGATCCACATTTTGATATTGTGCTCGATGGAAATTCTCCTGGGTTTCTGGAATGTATTACAGCTTTGATCCACTTCAAACCTTCTGGAAAGCATGAAACAACAGAAAGAGTCTTGCAACTGTTCCCTGGTACTTGTCATCGAATGTGGAATATAATGGGAGAGCTTTCAAGAGGGAAAACTTACACCTCCCAGGCTGGCAAAATAACACTTCCTCATGCTCTCAGATGTCTCCCTATTCCACTCCTCTGTCACTGACCTGACGTTACCCATAGTAATCCTATCAAATGGATTTTAAGCTTTATCAAGGGACAGAAACTACATAAACAACTACATAACCACACACAGTGTGCATTTTGTCAGTGAAACATACTGCCCACGAACGTGCCCGCAGCGCATCTGCTAATACCGTACGGCCACTGATGTGATCAGACTGCATCCCATCATTGCGAGGACAGACATTCATTACAAGACAGCAATGAAATCTGGACAGTGGAACTTTTCAGGCAGGTTATGCCATCAATGCAAAAGCACACTGTGCATCTGGAGAGCAGTGCAGCAGAAAGGGACCTGGGGGTCCTGGTGGACAGTGGGATGACTCTGAGCCAGCAATGGGTCATTGTGGACAAGAAGGCCAACGGCATCCAGGGGTGGATTAGAAGGGGGGTGGTTAGTAGATCAAGTGAGGCTTTCCTCTCCCTCTACCCTGCTCTGGTGAGACCACAACTGAAGTGTTGTGTCCACTTCTGGGCCCCTCTGTTCCAGAAGGACACAGAACTGCTCAAAGGAGCCCAGCACAGAGCCACAAAGATGATGAAGGGAGTGGAGCATCTACCTGATGAGGAAAGGCTGAAAGAGCAGGGTCTCTTGAGCTTGGAGAAGAGGAGGCTGAGAGGGGACCCCATTAATGTTGATCAATATGGATAGAGTGGGTGTCAGGAAGGAGCCAGGCTCTTCTCAGTGGCACCCAATGACGGGACAAGGGGCACCAGCTGTCAGCTGGAACAGAGGAGGTTCCATATCAATATCAGAAAGGACTTCTTCCCAGGGAGGATATTGGAGCACTGGAACAGGCTGCCCAAGGGGGTTGTGAAGTCTTTTTCTCTGGAGAAATTCCAAACCCGCCTGTATATATTCCCGTGCGACTTGATCTAGGGGTTCCTGCTGTGCCAGGGAGATTGAGCTGGATGATCTTTTGAGGTCACTTCCAATCCCTAACTGTTCATGATTCTATGTCATCAAGACTAATATTGACACTACTCTCTGAAAACCTGAAACATAGCCATTGACTTCGTATCTATAGTAAAACATAGTCATTGCTGTAATTCAAGTTGTGTTACTTTTCGTTTATGCTTTAATGTAGTGGACTCTTTCTTGGCTGAAACCCAGCAGGGAATTTTTGACAGCTTCTGCACAGCTAGAATCACTAACACTGACCGGTATGGTCAGTTGGATAAAATCTGTAACACAGTAAATATATAAAACCAGTCAGTAATCCATTTAGCAACTATTCCAACTGTAGTAATCTGTGTTATGAAAAAAATAAACATTAAAATACTAGTGCTGCAAGCCTTCTGTTGTTGGCTATTTTGCTTCATTATAGAGGCACTAAAACCAACAGCTCATGGCTTTCAGCAATAAAAGTGTAGGTCTGTGTACCCATATAATAATCCAACAACTGAGTCTTGGCTAAAATGAGTCCATCTGTTGTGTCCTGAATAAGATATTCCCATAAAACACAGATGCAATAAGAGATGTACCCTGGCACACTCGTGCTTTGGAGTTTAGTTAAAAAAAAAAAGAAGGCTAAATCTTCATCTCGAGGAAAAAATATCTAAGGCAAACCAACCGAGCACAAATGGCTTCATCTTTTGATGTTGCTGGATCAAGCATTCTTTGCTGGCATGTTCAGAATCAAAAGAAACATCCTGATAATGAGACGTAGTGTTTTTGTGATCTTTTTTGATGTCCTGTATTAACATTAATGAAACAAAGAAGGCAACCTCTGAAGTCTAAGGTCTTCATTCTTGCATAGCACATTAAAAAAAAAGTCATTTGTGGCCAAAAGAGAATAAAGGAAAGAAGTTTCTTATAAATCCCTTAGACAAAACCCATATAAACATGTTTTGTTATATGCAAACCTATTTCTTATTAAGTTTAATGCTGTCTGCTTACATCTTTGCTCATGTTGTAGTTAAGGGGAAACTCACATCGATGGTCAGGCTGTTGATATTGTTCATATCCCCAGAGTTTACCTGATGCTAACACAATACACTGCTACATCCTGGTCTATACTCAACAGGAGTTTCTCCTGTTGCTTGTATATTTATAATACTTCTACAAAAGTTTTCTTAACCCTCTCACTTTCTAATTTCCCAGAAAAGATGTTTAGGGAAACGTGAAATGTAATTAGGAATCTATAAATATCTGTATCTATAAATAGATATAGATATCTATAAATAGATATGGTTTTCTTTTCCTGCATAGCAACAGTGAAAATCATCTTCTCTCAAGTTAAACAGACTTGGAATACAACTTTAGCAAGTCCCACTGCTCTGCACATCACCTCTGAACTAATCTCAGAGGAGCCTCTGTTTCTGGTTTTGGTTCATTCCTGCTACAATGAAAATGCAACAGCGCCAATTTTAAGCATAGAAACTAACCATCAGCAATTTAAATGTGTTCCAACTACATGTTTTCAGAAATATTAACATTTTCCAGTTGACTCAGGCACTTAAACATGTGCAGAACTTCAAGGATACAAGTGGATTTATATTGGCTTCCAACATGGTTTGGTACATACAGCTTTCCTCTGCTGTGAGTTAGAAAAACACCTTCCACCACCCCAATTTAATAAGGTAAATATGTGCTTCAGGATGATGCCTCCTAGATCGGTCAAAGATGATTAAGTCAGGCATAAAGCAAAAGCATTCCTCCTTCTTTAAGCCGTTTATCTGTGCAGCAGAAAGGAATCACATTTTTGTATGTGGCTGGAGAACAAGAGTCTCGAGCGTTTGTGAGCCTCTCATTGATCACCTGTGACAGTAAGTGGGGCCACAAGCCAGTTTTCTGTCTGCCTCTGGACACACAAGAAAGACTCAAGGAATAGTTCCAGTGTTGCTATCACTGGAACAGGCTGCCCAGGATGATAGTGGTGGTGGAGTCACCATCCCTGGAGACGTTTAAAAAAAAGGTAGATAGAGCACTTGATGCCACGGTCTAGGGAGATGTTGGGATGAAGGTTGGACTTGATAATCCTGAGGGTCCTTTTCAGCCATAATGATTCTAACAATTCAAAGTGCATGATCTCAGCTATTCCACCAGGAAATTAAACCCACTGGGGCAAAGTTACACCCTCCAAACACAATATGACTAGCAAAATCATTCTGAATCATCATGATCTTTTGTATGATTTTACCAAAGACATATGGGCACCCTAAAACTGGATTTGCCCATCTTACTTAAACACTCCTCATTTTCACTCCTCCTATCCTGGTTTTGCAGTCAGACACAATGCTACACAGTGCTGAGCAGAGTACATCCAGTCTTTGTAATGTTCAAGTTGGGAAAAAATTCTCTTTACATTTCTTTTATGATTATACAAAAAGTTATCCCCACATAGGGTTTGTATCAAAGCATAAGAACAATGAGCTATGGGAACAGATGCAGTTATAATTACTTTACTGAACTTAGGAAATAACTGTCAAAGAGTCTGCAATTTTTTCATGCTATGTTCCCTAAGAAAAGCATCCCTCACTTAGATATTAGAACAGTTCCCACAGTAATGAATGTTTTATGACCACTGACTTGACCAGAACATACTGAATAAAACCATCATGCTGTGGACTTTCAGTTCAGTTACTTCATCATTTCTATTAGAGCCCTATTTTGGGAGACCTAATTTCTCAAAGCTTATGCCTGCATAAACATTTAAGCTCCTTATTAATATAGCTGAGCTTATTTCTTTTTATCTTAATATATTCAGCATCCTAGAAGGCACCACAGCTGGAATGCAGCTCTTGAATATGATCATAAGTGCTTCAAAGGGAATGGGAGAGGTCAGCGTGCCTGAAAGAAAAGATATTGCCACTGCCAAGGACCAAAGAGATGGAAAACCAGAAGTTAATATAGAAAAGGAAAGATAGCTAAGAAAACCAGGGGTGAGTAACTAGTGATGGGAAAGTTAAAATTCTTTGCTCAGTGAAAAACAACCATGAAGGGAATTCAGCAGACAGAAAAAGCCTTCACAAGGGGCAAGTGATAGATAACGCTGTGCAGGGCTATGACAAAGAGATTCCTTGCAGAAACATGAATCACCTTAGGAAAAGCAAATGCACTTTATAAATCTAGATTATTCTATACAGATTCTATACATTCTCTATACCTCTACATTCCCTGTACCTCTACATTCTCTGTATTATTCCTATGAGAACCAGCCTACAACATTTTTGTCACGCTAAAACATTGTGAAGTCCTGACGCGTTCAAACAGTTGATGGGACTGGTTGTGTGTTGTGCATTCACACACATCTCAAATGCCTTTCATTCACGCTACTGGAAGTGGTGACATACCGTAGGACAATGCTTCTTGGGAAAGAAACAAAACATATTCCTTCTGCTCAAAGTAATATTAGTAAATCGGTGTGAATTTAATCAGCCTTTACCCCCAGTTGGCTCAGAGGGAACAAACTTCTAAATTTATTAAGAAACTTCAAAGGAAATATGGAGTTTATACGGAGTTTCAAGTAGTTTGTGCCCATACACAAGTATTTGTTCAAGCATTATTGTTAATGAAAATTCTTCTTATTGAGTTCAGCTTTTGTAATATCTTTCAGTTTTCCTACATCCAGCACAACAGGCACTCCAGATGTCCTAGTGTTTGTACGACACAGACAGATCTGTCGTAGGTAAGGTCACCTCAGCTACTTCAGTTGTGTTTTGAGACACGTTGCTCTTGTTCTGGCTGTTTCCTTGCACACAAGCTGAGCTCTTTTCAGGTAAATTGTTTAAAGCAATGAAATGAAATGCAGATTTCACTCATTCATGCTTTACATGGTCCACACACTCAAGTACTCCCACATTTACTCTCCAGACCCAGCGCTTGAAACAACAATCATACCTGTGAAAACCTCACCTAACAAAAGCTACGTTTGATAATCTAGTGAAATGGCAAGCTGACAAGGACTGATGAAGGACATTCAAGATAAGAAGGTCATTTTGTCCGTTGAATGAATGAAGAAAATATCTTACAAATTGAGAGGACTTAGCATATGCAGCAATCAGGAACTGATACCATCAATGGTCCAGCTTCAACAATGAATTTGTTTTGATAGAAAAAACATTATGAATAGGGGGAAATAGGGTAGACACTGTAATTCTGGAAGATCAAGTACTCTACTTTCACCATTGTCCCTCTAGTATAGTCTTTACATGCATTTAGGGTATGTCATGCTCCAGCTACACGTATAAATGCCATGGTGCTTATTCTCTAACCCATCTGAGTTTATTCATTACAGATGAGATCCCTATCTGCTGCACCTAGGTGAAGTATGTCATTCTCCTCTGCTTGTCAGCATCCTCTAAAGAACAGGTATGTTTGCTATTGTAAAGGATGACAGAAGACTATTGAAAATGGACCTTCCAAAAGCCTATGTGAGTACCATTCACTGTATTCACTTCAAAGACTTGGGACTGGGACAAAGCTGCATTAATAAAGAAAATTACCTAAAAAAGCTGTTTCTAGTCGGAAATGGCACTAGCAAACAGTTATGTTAGCAATGTTAAATAAAAATAAAGACAAGCAATACACAAAACAACAGAGATTATTAAGTGTGAAGGTAAAAACCACCTCATGCTCAAGCGAGGCTTTGTTGTTCAAATAACATTTTTTGCTGTCTTTCTACATTACATTTTCTTTTCATTTCATCTAGATTAACAATTGCAGCCACAGATTCATTGGGTTATAGATCCTCGATAGCACATACAAATCCATACACTCAAGACACCTCTTTTAAAACGGTTCTAAAGAGTTGTCAAATACTATTTGCTTTGGGATGTCCATCTCTGAAAATGACACATTGGCTGTGAAGCCATCCAAGCCACAATTCAGGCTGAGAAAAAGCCAAAGTTTCTAAGAGAGTAGCTGAAATCACAGCCAATCCGAAATGCAGACAAGTGGTAAATGAAGATGACAAAGCCTCCCATCACAGAAAATATAGGTATTTCCAGCAACGGTTACTTGTGTCTCACTGCATCTTGTAAAGGGTAGTAACTATTGGAACTGGCACTGAACCGTCAAACTGCACGGATACAGCTCCATCAGAAAGCTGCGAGAGCCCATGCAGATCCTT
Source organism: Upupa epops (assembly GCA_013397515.1). Lineage (NCBI taxonomy): Eukaryota > Metazoa > Chordata > Aves > Bucerotiformes > Upupidae > Upupa > Upupa epops. The sequence continues at coordinate 16,873 of VZRI01002625.1, forward strand.
CTCCTGCACACAATTCCTACAGGCAGTATTTTCCAAAGGCTGGATGCTCATGGGCCAGGTCCCTGTGAACACTGTGCCTAGTAAAATTCATCTGATTTTCATTACAGCACAATTTAATGTATTCTTCTACTTCTAGGTTCTGAACCTGAAGATAACTGAGAAGTCTACATGGTATTGTTCATTTATGCCATACGTCACCATTTTCCAATAAAGTATCTTGAATTGTACTTTTTAAAAGCAAATCCAAAGACAGAGGTACCACTAAAGGTCTCAGAATGTAGCATCAAGATTGCAAGGGTGACCAAATCTTGTTTTGAATTCATTTCGGCAAAGTCATTTAAGTTTGGTTCTACAGCTGTTACTGGTGTGGTGCTACTGGTGTGGTGTTACAGGTTTTTCCGTGCTCTTCAGCTACAATTTGCAAAGCAAGAGTTCCAGTTTATTTCAGTTGTTTGCAACCTAGCAGTCTGCATTAATTTGGAAGAGCACACAAATAGCAAAATCCCTCACAGCCTGATCCTCACAATGAGAATTGATGGGTTTATGCTTCTTCCTAACTGACATCAAACTGCCTGAAGCCGGATTTAGTCAATACCACAGGCTGCTGCAAAGAAATTATATCCTCTAGTTATACACACTACAGCAGCTATGTGAGAAGAAGAGGCTTCTAGCAAAGCAGTGGAGTAAAAGTTGAGTGACAGATGGCCTAATGTCCTCTAGTAATTCATTACAAACATGCCTTTGTGGAATTTGTGTTTTCACATTCACAGAATCACAGAATTATTGAGGCTAGAATAGTCCTCTAAGATCATCCAGCCCAGCCTGTGACCCGACACCACCACATCAGCTAGACCAAAGCACTAAGTGCCACATCCAGTTTGGCCTTAAACACCTCCAGGAGCAGGGACCCCACCACTGCCCTAGGAAGTCTATTCCAGGGTGTGATCACTCTTTCCATGAGGAAGGGCTTCCTAACATCCAACCTAAATCCCCCCTGACAGCTCCCTCTTGTCTTGTTGCTAGTTGCCTGGGAGAAGAGCCCAACTCCCTCCTGACTGAGACTTCCCTTCAGCTAGTTATAGAGTGATAAAGTCCTCCCCAAATCTCCACTTCTCCATTTAGTTCATCCCTGGATGTATACGGAAGATGTGTAGACATGACACCTAGGTTTAGTTGTGGACTTGGAAGTGCTGACTTAAAGGTTGGACTTGATGAACTTAAAGATCTTTTCCAACCTAAATGATTCTATGCACTCAAACTACCCCTCTGCTGGTCTACAGCGTAACACCCCCAAATGTGTTTGAAAGTAGCTTGGGTGTGGTCCTTGGGGACATGGTTTAGCAGTGGGTTCATAGAGAGAGGGTAGTAGGGTTAGGCAGAAGTTGGCCTCGATGATGTTGAAGGTCTTTTCCAACCTGAGCAATAAAAGTCTGAGCAATACAGGATGAGAATCCAGTGGAATTGATGATTCCTTTGTAAGTGAAGCCAAACCGCAAAATCAGAACACTGTGCTTGCCTAGAAGGGCAACGAGTGACACGGGTTATTTACTGATTGATACTTCCCTATAGTAATAACACAAGCTCCTATTGGAGAACATCTGGAAACATTAGAGTGCAATAGTTCTTTAAAAATAATGAGGTCTATCAATCATGCGTATGACCACCGAATATGAAAGAGCTTCATGTTGTCTATAAAACAACCAGACTTGATGCTACTCACTCAGGACTGCTGATTTCACTTTGGCCAGGACAAATAGGTATCTGCATAGCAGCTGCCGTAGTCTTCTTTGAGTGGGTTCTTGTGCCAAGACAAGGAAGTTCACGATGTAGAAAATAGCTCACCAAAGAAAAGAACAAAGTCGCAACTACAAAGGTAAATAAGTCAAAGAAGCTTATCTCCGTAAGATTTATAGGAGTTATCGGCATAATCTTGAGCAGGACTTCAGCCATCCAAATGCTAATTTAAATCAGAGCCATTCGTTAATTCTTTTTAATTACGCCGCTTCAAAAGAAAGCAGGTAAATCACAGGATTATTAACTCTATCGGTTTCAATTAGCTAGGATCAATGTGTGAGGAGGAGATGTCACCATAGTAACATCTAGTTTCAGAATGTTCTATTGTCCTGGCAAAAAAAGAAATGAGATTCAGTCTCGTTTCACAGATCAAATCCAAAACACTCACACTCAGACAAGCAGCGTCAGACACCTCTATCTGCATAAGGCATTAAATCAAAGGTCTGTATTTCCTTTGCATCTCCTACCAATTGGAACTATTTCAAATTGCTGGAATTAAATGTATATGGAAAAGAGGTTACTTGGATCCAAAATATGACTGCTTCTTTCCATACATTTTTCCAGGAAAGCTGAAGGAAGGTGAGTAATTCCCCTTTACTATCCAAAATGTCTCTTCAAGAGAAGTTTTTCCTGGAACCTTGAGTTCAGGTAACGTTCAAGTTTGCTGCAAAGCCCTTCAGTACATCCTCGACTCTTCAGTCTCCAGTGTCTCACTAGCTTTTCCCGTCTTTGTTTTCATCTCTTTGTCTAGGTGTGGAGGAAAGGATTGGCTAGCCATCCTTCAAAAATAAAGGCAGCACAAACAACTCTGGATAAATCAAAGCTGGGGGAGAAACGGACTGACTTCTATCAGGCACCAACCTACCCTTTCCACAACGGTGCTGTCAACACTACCTTGCTCGCTATCCTTCAGTCCTTCCCTTTAAAAAGCTGCTCTGAGATGGCTAAGCATCCTTTGAAGCAGTGCAAAATACAAGTGCTCACTGAACATGGAACACGGAAACCTCGCAGGCATGCAGAAAGCAAATTCATTGCCCAGGTCACTGGAAGCAAAGTCCGAATGTCAATTCGTCTGTTTCCTTCACACAACTTTTTGTGCTGAAAGCAAGACCTGCTATCAACCGCTTACACTACAGATATATAATACTACTGCATCGCCTTAGGGGAAACCAGCCAGGACCACGACATGAAGTATCTTATGAAACAGACCAGGCAGCACTTGGAGGCACAGCCCGGCTCACACAAAAGCCAGCTGTGGACAAGTCACAGGAATTACAAAGCAAGAGCAACCCAGAAGGCACAGTTTAGCTTTCTTCATCAAAGTGTTTCCTGGCAACTGTCAAGCAACACAGGGATTCATTGGCATTACCCAAAGCCTATGCTAGACCTTAGCACCGAGACTCACTTTGTGAGAAAACCTGATGTAATACGCGCCCTCTTGTATTGGCTGGAGCAAGTTCACTGTCTCCTTTTACATCAGTAAGGATGGAAGTGGCACTTAATGGACTCTTACTGGGCATTATACAAGACTGAACTGTTGGAGAACAGTGGAGGACAAAGGGACCTGGGGGACCTAGTGGACAGCAGGATAACTGAGCCAGCAATGTGCTCTTGTGGCCAAGAGGGCCAATAGCATCCTGGGTGGGGGATCAGAAGGG
>VZRI01002625.1:26346-63777 GCA_013397515.1 Upupa epops
ACAGTGATGAATCCTGACGTATAGTGTCCACTCAGCTCCTCAACTATGCATATGGAAGAAATATGTATTTTAGCAGAATATATGATAGTTTATTAAAAACATATTCCCAGAGTAGTGTCACTGTAGTGAACCTACCACCTTTAAACAATATTAAGGTTTGAGCAGTGTTGTGTGAGACATGTGCTTTCTATAGATGAAGAGAATGTATTTGACAAATGCTCTTTACTGTCTTCTTATTCTCTCAATACCTGGGCAAGCATCATCTGAAATTTGTGGAAGAGGATAGAGCCAATAAGAGCAGTAGGTAGGTGACAGCACCTAGGCGTGACTGAGCAGCCTAAACACTCCTTGATCAGGAATGACATGGATACTCAATGATTGTAGAAGTGCATGACAACATGCAAATACAGAAATCATAGAACAGACTCATCAAGTCATTAAGACTGGAAGAGACTTCCATGATCATTAAGTCCAACCATCAACCAAAAGCCACCATGCCCACTAAATCCTATTTCCACGTGCCAGAGCTACATGCTTGTTTGAAGAGCTCCAGCAACTGTCACTCCACCACGCTGACAGGACGTTCTTACCATTCCTAGGCTGCTTCAGTACTGAAAGTGAATTCTCTGTTTTAGAGAATCTAACAGATTAATAAGAGCTTCTATAGAAGAGGAATGTTACCTGCCTACTGTGAAAGAGCAAAGAGGTTCAAGCAGTTATCAAGAAGTGGGGAAACCTTCCTTAAACCCCACTTACAACTTACACTTTCCAGCTCCCCTGAAAGTGTTGCAACAGCTAAATTGGAAGTCACTGGGAGAAAAGTGATGTTCAACATTCCTTCTTCTGTCTAGTAAAGACTGCACCCAGGAGGCTGAAGTACAAACATGAAAAAAACAAGAGCTGGGTATATAGATAGCAGTGCTGTGTCCCAGTCAAGGCTCATGCCCTGAGAACCTCTTACTCCCTTATTTCATACAAAATGATAAATAATCTCTGGAACAGGGACAGAACATTTAAAGCTACTAAATCAGTTAACAAAATAACTTAGAATTTTCTGATCTACATCAAACATTCCATTCCTTTATGACTCTTAATCAGTTCCTTCCAGAAAGTACTATGGTGGTGTTTCCAGTCCAACCACACATGATGCTGGTATTTGTTTTTATTAGTTTTGAGTTTGCTTCCATGTTTTGTGGCTTCATTCCCTCATCTGAGGAAACCATTCTAGCCTTTTCCTTTCCATATATTTTACTTGCATGAGGACACAGCTTAAATTTTCAATCACAGCTGAGCACTGCTGTCTGCAGTGATACCCTGACAGTCCCAGTTGAACCAATCGAGGAATCACAGAATTATTGAGGCTGGAAAAGACCTCTGAGATCATCCAGCCAACAACCTAACTTCAAGACAATCAGCTAGACCAGGGCACTAAGCGCCACAGCCAGTCTGTCCTTCAACACCTCCAGGGATGGGGACTCCACCACTGCCCTGGGCAGTTCATTCCAGTGCCTGACCACCCTTTCTGTGAGGAAGGGCTTTCTAACATCCAACCTAGCAGCTTACTACATAAAACATAAATCCATTAGGAGAAGCAAATGGAAAGAGAAGGACAGTCATTTAATCCTTTTCTATGATTAGGTTGCAAATTTCAGATTAAAAGCAGAAATTTGGTTTGGAATACAATTACTGCAGCAAAGAGAATAGCTGAATTGCAGAAGGAAGAGAACTCTCTTCTCTTTGCAGTGGCAACACACAGACTAGGAACACTCAAGGGATGAAAGAGAATGGCTTGTTTCATTTGGGAATTAATCCATCGTCAAAGAAATTCCTCAGGAGCCATTGCCATTGTGTTCGCAGACCCTCTGTGACAGGGCAAATAAACAAAGAATCGGGCTAATAAATAAAACACATTCATTTCAAACTGCATGTTCAAACATACAGGAGAACCACATGCTAGCGCATGCAGTGGAAAATGGTGAGTGGTGTGAAACCCAGCACAAATGGAAGATCCACTTGTTCCTCAGTTGCAGTTAGCTGACAAAACTCCTTGGAAAAGAGGTTCTGATCTAATATCCAGGGGATGCAAAATAAGGATATATTGCTAGAGTTTAGAAAGAAGTCACACAAGGAACTAGTTTCAGAGTCTACGCAGCAGAATCATGGTCTAGAGTCATGCAATAAATGCCCTGCACAAAGGTCAATATGAGCCCTACGTGGCACCCATTACCAGAGTTGTCGGTGGTGATTAATGAGAGTTCTGGACTGAATTTGTGAACCATGAAGTAACTGCTTGTATATTATTGTAACTGCTAGTTCTACAATGGTTTGAGGAAAAACTTAGAGGAAAACGAGGGATCTCTGTGTTTCCCTCCAGCTGCTAGCACCAGTTCTCACAAAAAAACAGCTGGATGGAGCCAGAATTTCAGTGATCTCTGCGGAACACTCCTATAAACAATGCATAACGTTTTAACTTGCTTTCTGAAAGAGAAACCAACTTTTTCTTTGCAACTGATTTATACCGCGGTGGAAGTAGTGCCCTGAATCGGGTACCACACACAAGACTTCTCTATACTCTCAGTGTGGAATGAAGCACCCAACACATTCCTGAGCTACCAGAAGAATTGTGAACTCTCGAAAACGTATGGGAAAGAAGTGTATTAAGAAAACTTAGAGCCCACTGATGGGATTTACAGAGCCATCAATGCTATTAGACTTCATACAATTAACACCTCAAAAAGCTGCTCTTCTGAACAGTACACGTATTGCTCCAGATCCTGAGGGCAATGATGCAAAATAAGACTACCTCGTGGAAACACGTTACTTGAGTAGTCTGCTAAAGCCAGAATCTACCTGTGGTACGATCTACATGAGGTAGGTAGTGACGTTCTATACATGTAAATAATTCTACAATATATGAAACTGCTGAAAAACATAAATGTGAGACAAACACTCCAAAGGTTCCCAAGAAAAACTGAGGGCAATGCACTCAGACAAATGACTCAACGTGTTTCGTTGTACCGGAGATGCTCAGTAAGTATCTAGAGTAGTCTATACCTGTAATAAAGGTAAAACAGCAGCTTTAGGTTTACAGCTCTACTGCTGACACTTTTGCTCCGAGCTCCGTTTTATCAAACTACAGTAGTTACAGAAATAGCAGTAACATCTCAGTTTTCTACACTTTCCTAGATCTTACCCAACTATGGTTGTGATGTCCTGTGACTCCTGCTTCTTGTGCCAAGTCCAGTTTCTGTCCCAACTTCCTTACTTGCTGCTTTCTCTTTACATTGTTCCTCACCCTAAACAAGGGCTGCTTCAGTGAACATTAGAAATCCACAAGGAGCACCATACTGCCACTACTTTTACTCAGGTGGCGACAGGACTAGGGGGAATGGAGCAAAGCTGGAGATGGGGAGACTGAGACTTGATGTGAGGAGGAAGTTCTTCACCGGGAGAGTGGGGAGAGCCTGGAATGGGTTGCCCAGGGAGGTGGTTGGGGCCCCATCCCTGGAGGTGTTTAAGGCCGGGCTGGATGAGGCTCTGGCCAGCCTGCCCTAGGGTGGGGTGTCCCTGCCCATGGCAGGGGGGTTGGAACTGCATGGTCTTGTGGTCTCTTCCAATTCTATAACTCTTTCCCAGTGAGGGTGACAGGGCACTGGAGGGGGCTGCCCATGGGGTTTATGGAGTCTCCTTCCCTGGAGATGTTTGAAACCCACCTCGACTTGGTGTGGGTGATCCTGCTGTGGCAAGGGGATTGGACTGGATGATCCTTCCAGATCCCTTCCAATCTCTAATGATTCTATGATTCCTGCTATGAAACCTAGGAATAGAACTGCATGTGCTAAAAGTAACAGGAAAGAGTCACTGTGCTTTATCAGAACAGGATAAAATGATTCCCCCCTATTAGATGTCCTTATCAATGCAATACAAAGAGTTAGACAGTACAAGCTATCAGGAACAACCTGAGGCTTGAGAAGGAAGCGTCATGCACACAGGTATGCAAACCCTCTATTTTCCCCCAGAGGCAAATTTTCTACTGACTACAGGACCAGATTCACCCTGAACAAGAGGGAGAACCTCCTCTAAGAAAGATGCTGCAATACAGACCTTTGTTGAACAATTTCTCTAAGGATCTAAACACCAGCAAAAGGTGTTTAGATCAACTAATTAGTTTGTCTCCGATGCTTTAGCATAAATAGATACCATAATTTTTTGAAGCAAGAGCACCCGTGTGATGCTACTGAATGACAATTGTTGGTAATTTATGGAAGAAATGCTATTGAGGCTTCAAGATTACAACTATAGCCACAGCATGGCTAGCATGAGCATAACTGACCATGGCAGTACAACAATGGAATCCATCCCTTAGAAAATACTACTCTAAGTCACGACTTCCAAAGATGACAGATTGTTGGAAAGCTTTTGCTCTGACACACGGAAAGCATGCATGAGAAAATGAACACCAACACCCATCCCCTATACTAGCATCAAACCCTGTTTGACAATGATCTCCAAAAGCAGATAAACACCCCACATCATTTCTGAAGGTCTTTGCCTGAGCAATCTTCCTCTGCCAGAATGAAAGAAGGCTTCAGTGAGTGTGAGTTTGTGCCAAAAGATGCTGAACACTAACCCACAAGCACTCCTAGCAGAAAGAGGAGGCAAGTGGAGCAAATGGAAAATCATAGATTGGAACAATTTGGAAGGAGCCTCCAAAAGTCATTGAGTTTAGGGTTACTTGGTTGGTTTTAGGTTGGACTGGATGATCTTTAAGGTCTTTTCCAGCCTCATCATTACTGTGATACTGTTTAACCCCCCTACAACAAAGAGGGACAGCTCTAACTAGAACAGACTGCCCAGATTGCCATCAAGCCTGACCTTGAATGTCTCCATGGATGGGGCCTCCACCACCTACCTAGGCAGCCTGTTCCAGATTCAATAACTTCTTCCTAATGTCCAGCCTAAATTGACCCTTTCCAGCTCAAAACCACGACTCCTCATCCTGTTATTCCCTGCCCTTGTGAACAGTCTTCCCCAGTCTTCCTATAGACCCCTTTCAGGTAATGTAAAGATGCTATAAAGGTCCTCCCTGAGTATTTTCAGGCTGAACAATCTCAACTCTCTCAGCCTGTGGTGTTTGATATGCACTTCATATAGCTGGGAAAGTAGACTTGGATGGTTTGTACACTTAAGCCACATTCTTGGCTGTTGCCTTCAACTTGATCTCCTGACGGACCTTTCACCTGGTCACAAGCTTTATATTTAACACAGTCTGGATCTCTCCTCTGTTGTGCAATTTAACAAAACAGTGCACTACCCTGGTAGAAAACACCAGAGATTATACAGTCTACTCATGCTTTTTGAAATAGAATGGATGTCCATCTGGCAGAAGAGGGTCCCATCTGGAATTATAGCCTTGATGAAATTGTTTTCAAATCAAATTTTAATGTGAAACTCATGCAAAAGAAGCAAAAAGGCAAAAAACTGTCATTACAGAGCAAAAAGATAGCTCATCGCCAACAACCACTCATTCTCTAGCTGTTCTTTTCTTCTCTTGTTGAAGCAGATACACTATGGTGTCAGAACCTAATAAATGTTTATAATGAGCTGTTCCATAGTTTCACCCAATGAATTCTGTGCAGCAAACCAGAAGAACAGTGGTGTCATATTTTGGGTGGTTTAGGGGTTTATTTTTTGTGATGTACTATGTACTGCAGAAGACCAACAAGCTAGAAATAATCATAGAATCCTTAGGGATCAGAAGGGACCTCAAAAGTCCATCTAGTCCAATCCCCCTGCCACAGCAGGATCACCTAGACAAATAATCAGAGTATAGAGAATTGTAGGTCTTTCGTATGCTGTAGGACTCGAGTTCACTGCCCTATCAGTGGCCACAGAAACAAAAGACTGGGGTGGATTTTTTTTACCCTGATGTGTTTTGCATATAAGAAAAAGTCCTTGTGTAAATACCCTGTGAAATAATCCCTGTAGTCTTGGCTAAACATCAGCTGCTCAAATGCAGATCAGCACGACCCATTGTGCAAACTACTTTTTTTACACTGTTCTACTTTCCCCTTACAGTTTTCTATCATTCATCCCAATTCCTACGATCCTTGATTATCCTGTTTGTCAGACTGTTCTGAGGAAAGCATGTGCCTAGCTTCGTAGAGTGGATGCAATTGAAATTCTTCATCACAAACTTGACTGAAAGCTAAACTCGAGAGGAGAATATAGGTATGAGCAACACACAAAGTCATTAAGAAGTACATTTAGTGCAGTCCCTCATTGCACCAGTTCCTTTCAAGACACAGGAAGATTTTCCAGTGGGAAAACTCATGCAGGAGTTTCCTTCAGAAGACCAAGGTGACAATTCTCTGCCCTGCTCCTCACTTCTCTGGGAAAGTAAACCTCTACCATTTTGCAATCGCTATGCCCAAGACAGCCTCCAACTTTCACACCACCCACAAGTCCTTCTCTGTTCACAAAGAACAGGTCCAGCAGGGAGCCTTCTCTAGCTGGCTCCCTCACCATCTGTGTCAGGGGTTTGTCTTCCACACACTCCAGGAACCTCCTAGATTCCTTCCTCTTTGCTGTATTGTATTCCAGCAGACATCTGGTAAGTTGAAGTCCCTCATGAGAACTAGAGCTAGCAATTGTGAGACATCTCCCAGCTGCTTATCAAATATTTCATCTGCTTCTTCATCCTGGTTGGGTGGTCTATAACAGATTCCCACCATGACTCCCCACTTGTTGTCCTTGCCCCTGATTCTTACCCACAAACATTCAACCCGGTTCTCACCACCATTAAGCTCAAGACAATCAAAACACTTTTGTTAGGGAGATACCCCACTGTCTCTCCTTCATAGCCTATTCTGAAGGGTTTCTAGTCATCTATTGCAGCACTCCATCATGTTTCCACATGGCAACAGTTTTTCTGCTGTACAAAGGCTTCCAGCTCCTCCTGTTTGTTCCCCTTGATGCAGGCATTGCTGTTGATGCACTTCAGGTGGTCTGTAACAATGGCAAAGCACATAGTACAATCTGAAACCTACCAATTCTAACATGAACACAAGTAAGAGGTATTGATGTGTGAGAGAACTACAGAAAGACCAGCTGTAAAAACTGAACCCCTTGCTCATCCATCAGCAGCTTGAGCCAGTTGGCAATCCCAAGACGCTGACAGCACAATAAGACTAGGGTACTTCTTGAACCTAGTATTTCTCTGTCACCACCGTATCGTGTTTTTCCCAAACCCATCATATTTCAATACCTGCAAGACTACTAGAAAGAAAAGGTTCTGCTACCACCAGTCAAACCTTCCTACCCAGTCATCCTCTTCTACACAGAGCCTGGCACTCAAGGAGCAACGCTGCCTTACTGAAGGCTTCTAGATAGATTCTTAGGGCATCTGGAGCCCATTCACAGGAGTATTCCCAGATCCATGATGAGACTAGAAAACCCACAACACTTTCAACAAGTCTCCCTAGAGCAATTATAAACGATACAGCCACACATAAGATAAACAATCCCCAGTTCAATTGCTGAACAATTACTGTTGCAATAACCAAATAAAAGAACAGAGATTTATGAACAATAATATTCAAGTCTCAGGAGATAGAGAGAAGGAAAATATCAGATAAGCAAGTTAGACTCATTGCCTGCAATCAGGGAAACACCCACATTTGTTCTTAGCTTTTGTGCTGTGATATATACTCATCCAAACAGATTCGGTTTTGGAGATAATATTTAAGGAGATAAATTCTTAATGAGCTAAATGTCACGTCTTCCTGAATCCTCAAGCATCATATTCGCAGATAGAATGTTCTTTTAAAAAAGGAAATGAAGCAAAGTGACAGCTGCAAGGGCAACGAAAACTTTGAGTGGAGCCACTGTGATGCCTTTGTTTTGGATGAATCATTTCTAGCTTTCACTGCAGCAGGACTGATCAAAATTACATACTTTGAATGGTGAGGGGGATCTAGAGTCTTTCATCAGGGATTAGATTTTAAAGCAGACCTAAGGTATCTCCTGCCTGTAAGCTGTTTCCTATAGATTAATAAAAGCATCTGAGGATAGAAGGTAGGCAAGCATCACAGTGCTAAGAGATCATTCCTAAAATAAATGGAAATCCTTTATGTGCCTCTGTAACAGCACACGAAGGCCACAGGTATTAGTTTGGTATTTGACATGTGAAGTGTATTGTGCATTATCTTTAGAGTTCATTTGTAAAGCATTCCATATCACCTCCTTCATTATTGTCAGCACTACCACAGAGTCCCACAAGAGCCACGATAAACCCACTCAGAAATCTTCTGGCAATGCCTAAGGTATCACGTGTAACTCTGCTATCAGTGTACAAGGATACAGCAGCCCAGAAGAAACATGTCCATTATTCCACACACCGCAGGTTTGGTTTTCAAGTTAGCTATGGATTACATAATCCCCAGCTTCACCTATGTGTAGGGTGCTCAAGCCCCCACGTCACCTGTGCTGTTGTTTTTGCCTACAGAGAGAAAGAGAAGACAGGCAAGGTATGAAACTGGTTTGGCTCCGAGCTGCCTTGGAATTGTTTTGGCTCCATTCCCTGTTGTCCTAGTCTCTCATGACTTCTCAATACCTCTGAAATCAGATTATCAAACCCAGCAGCTCATTATCTCGGGTCATACTGGGGAGGACAAACACCCTAAAGACTGCACTGTAATTCAGAAAATATTTGGAGCAAAAAAGTTACAGGCTGGCTGTTTTGAATTTCCAAACAGGGGGTAAATTATTAAAGGATTCTTTCTCACCCTAAGCAGGTTGTTTCAAATAGCTACGGCCAACACAAGGCAACAGAGAGGATGTCTCTCGATCTGTTCCTAGCTGCACTTGTGTGTTCTGGAGAAGAAAGGCTGTGAAATGTCCCTTCGTAATACTTCTCATTTGATCTGCCATCGTTAATTGGAGGACACATGATTTAATGTCATTATGCTTCTCTTCCTGGCAGCCCGCAGAGTCATTGCACACAGTAGCTAGACACAAGTGGACTCGTTGTTCTGAAAATGTGAACGGGAAAGATGAAAACTTTGTAAATTAATCTCTCCTTGTGGTAACAAACAACTGAAGCATTTATTTTTTTTAAAAAAGCAGTTTTACCCCAGTTCCATTTTGCTGCACACTGAATAATGTCAACCTATTAGGAAAAGTTTTGTATTGTTCAAACAGTAAATGAGCTCCAGCTCCTTCCTGGAGTTCATTATTCTATAAACTAGACTTTCCTGGGGGTCCAAAGGAAAATGAAAGGATTTTTGAGGAAGAGATGCCAATTTCAGCTGGAGATTAGCGTGCTTTATTCCACTGTTCCTATTGTACGTGACATGTAGGAGAAGGAACTCATAGATCGATGCCCAAACGCCGTTTATTAGTGAGGTGGGACTGCTTACAGTATGTAGCATCACAGCCATGCCTGTGAAAGGAAAATTATAGCCCACAGAATGTGGACAGAGACTATTTTCTTCCTTTCTACATAATCCAATCCTGTTATTGCCATGACAGCTACTCATTCTGCTTTTGCTTTCCTGAACCAGTTGGATCATGCGACTGATGTTCAGCTGCAAGTGACTTCAGTGTAATAAAGCTTTTCATTTAAATGCATAAAGGAGGTCACAGGTTGGAAGGGACCCCAGGGATCATCTAGTCCAACCTCTTAAAACAGGATACAGTTGAAATGAGCTGGCCCAGAACCCTATCAAGCTGAGCCTTAACATTATCTCAGGTTGAGCAATCCTGCACTTCTCTTGGAAGACCATTCCACTGCCTAATGGCTCTCAGCATGAAAAACTTTCCTCTTGAACCCAGTCAGAATCTCTCCTGGAGCAACTTGTAACCATTCCCCCTTGTCCTTTCTACAGGACTCCCCATGAAAAGTTCAGCATCCAGATCAGAAAATGAGTTAATACACTTGAGGTGCTGAGCTCTTCAGAAAAAACGAAGTCAGAGGGACAAAACCAAACCCCTTTGTAGAGATGACATCACTGTATCGTCGTTGGTGTGCGCCTTTCCTGACCACAAAGTAGATACTGAACAAGTGTTTCTAGCTCAAGCATTGAAGCCAGTGCTCTGAAAATTAAAACAGGCAGTTTTAGCGATTGATGTTGTACAATTAGTGAACTTTCTTGAGTTAGACTTGTAAAGCAGTTACGTGTATAACTTCTTATTCCCTGTGAGAGTGAAGGCAAGCAACACGCAATAGTGAGGCCAAACTCTTGCCAGGACAAATGAGAAGTGAACTTAGTTAAACTGTACATCTGAAAACGTAGCTAAGCAAAAAGAGCTTCCAAAATCTATCAGGAAAATAAAACTGCTTCTGGATTCAAGAATCCTGTATCAGTCATGAATCATTGAGGTTGGAAAAGACCTCTAAGATCATCAAGCTCACCCCATGACATAACGTCACCACAATAAGATAGAGCACGGCATTAAGTGTCATAGCCAGTCTTCTCTTAAACACCTCCAGGGATTGGGACTCCATTACCTCCCTGGGCAGTCCATTCCAGTGTTTGATTACCCTTTCTGTGAGGAAGGGCTTCCTAACATCCAACTTAACCCTCCCCTAGTGCAGCTTCAGACCCTGCCTTCTTGCCCTGGCACTAGTTGCCTGGGAGAAGAGCCTAACCCCCACCTGTCTACAACTCCCTTTCAGATAGTTACAGAGACTGATAAGGACCCCCCACCTCTAGTCTCCTCTTCTCCTGGATAAACAACTCCAGCTCCCTCAGCCTCTCCTCGTCAGACTTCCAAAACAATAGATGCCTCTTCTTTCAATGTTCAAACCTTGAGGGAATAAAGTGAAAGGACCGCAGCAGCACTTCTAGAAGCGCTCTAAACTAGAGGCATGAGACATAATAATGCATAAGCTATGGTGGATAAAGCCCTAGAGGTTGTTCCCTCCATGGGGCTCCATAACCTGGCTCTTGTTATACTTTTGTTAAACACAGAAACTTCATCCTTTACGCTAGTTTTGTTTTTCTTTCAGCACTCTTGAAAGTTCTGTCTACAGGCATGGGAAACCATACTGATTTTCTTTTGCTAATGCCACTGTCCTTCAGATACCCAAAAGAAGTTAGAGTATGTGAAACCTTCACTTTGGGAGAGCACTACCCTTATGGGAGGAGACACCTCTGCAAAAGTCACAGCCCTCACTCTACTGAGATTTGTGTAGTCCCAATCATCTGCAGATTAAGTGACAGATTACAACAACCACATTTAATTGCGGATTTTGTGAATATGCAGTAAAATGCCAAAGCAGGTTGGCACCCAGGTCAGTGATTCCCCAGTTACCTCCAAGGACAGGGTTAGTCTAGAGAAACGATGCCACAGTAAAACATATCTCAGCTGGAGGAGATTTTTCACACCACAGATGACCTTGAAATCCATCCTCTGACGTAGTAACACATCACAGATACAGCCTGAAGCCCTAAATGTGATCTCTTTCTCACCTGCACTAAATGGTTAGAATTGACTCTGTGCTTTAATTAAGTATTTTACCCAATTTATTAATTGGCTAAAGCAGGAACTACTGTCACAAAACAAGGAGGAAGAATTAGTTTCATAGAGTTTATGACCTGCAGTCCCATGAAGCAGTAAAAATTTTCCCTGCATTTCCGCAGTGCCAAAACCAGGATCATCAGCAGGGGATAAGTAGGGAAGGCAGGCTTACACAGAAACTAATCAGATACATAAATAAACCAGATGAGATTTGCAAGTATCAGAGCATAAACAATATGCTTATTTATGAAGAACTAGAAAAACACGTTAGAAGGAAATATGTTAATAAACACATGACCATGGGAATGCTCTGACTTACAGCATCTGGCTGCTCTGCTTAAGAGCTAAGATGCAGCCCTGTAAATCTATCACAGTGCTAGAATGCAGTTACTGGCAGGAGCAGAAGGATTCAGAACATGACCTGGAGTTGAAAAACATCCCTGTAGATCTACAGAATGTGTTTATCACCTTTTCAGGTACTGGAGTGCTATGAGTACATTAAAACCCCCCACCTTTTTAGCGTCACTCAGAGGTCCCTCTCACTGGCCATAAGGATTTTTATCAGCTCTTTGCACATCAAATGGCCTTGTTGGAGGGCTTTGCAACAAAACACATCTAAAAATCACACTTCCAAAAGTCACCTTTACTTTGTAAGTGTGCAACTACTCCTTCCTCTCCAAGACACAGGCACACACAGCCCTACCCACCCAAAAAACATGTCGTTTGGTGGCTTATACAGTGATATGTAAGGTAGCCAAGACCAGTGGAGGGATCATACGAGAAGCATAATGCTTCTTGTGTAGCAGTATGAGAACATGCAGTTGTGTCTTTGTAGATCAGAGAATCACACAATGTTAGAGGTTGGAAGGGAACTCAAAAGAGGGGGACCTCATTCATGTCTCTAAATCTGTGAGGGGTGGGTGTCAGGAGGATGGAGCCAGGCTCTTCTTAAGGTCACCCAGTGATAGGAAAAGGGGCAATGGGTGTAAGCTGGAACAGAGAAGGTTCCATATAAATATCAGCAGGAACTTCTTCCCAGTGAGGGTAACGGAGCATTGGAACAGGCTGCCCAGGGGGGTTGTGAAGTCCCCTTCTCTGGAGATGTTCCAGACCCGCCTGGATGTGTTCCTGTGTGACTTGGTCTAGGGGGATTGGACTGGATGGTCTTGTGAGGTCCCTTCCGATCCCTAATGATTTTAAGTCTAAGCCTTCCCAGAGCAGGATGTAGCTGCTTGACCAAAGACAACAGGTTTTTCTCATAGCAGGCAGACTTAACAGGTCAGCAAAGGACAACACACTGCAAAGCACCAAAGGTCCTACTGAGCACTGCGGGTCAAGACAGCAACAAAAGGAAAGAGCAGGTAGAAGCTTCTAGCTCATAGGACACTTAAAACTGTCTGTGGGAAAACCAGAGAGTGAGAAGTCCTTTGTCCAAGCTGAGCTGACACTGGCCAGCACAGCATCAATGCTGCACAAAGAAGACTTGTTAATATAAATTTTTTCTGCATTCATGAGAGCCAGAAAAATCTCAGCAAAAAGGAGGGGGGTTTTTTCCCCCCTTAATGCAACTTTGATTCAAAGCAATTGGAAAAAACACTGTGGTTTCGAGAGCTTTTTAGTCTAACCAAATGTGGGCAGATCCTGCTGATAAAGGAATGATTTAACCGAAATGAATTTTTATAATCAAAAATAAACTAGAGAGAGAGCTCCAGACCAGTCTGAATGAAGGAAAACTTTAAAAACATCAATTATTTGTTGCAGCACCATAAAATATTAATGCATCCTCTTTAAACTCCTTCCAGTCAATCACTTAAAAAATGACCAAACATGAGGTTAGAGAGGAAATAAAATGTAATGTCTGGCTAACTTCCCCCCTGTGCTATAGCCAAACACTGGAAAAGCCCAAATCGTTGACACAGATGCAAGAGGACAGAACCTGGACTTCACAAGTACAGAGCAAAGCCTTCCTTTAGGCTAGGCTTGAGCCCCTTGTGCTGTTCTGTTGCAAGAGGTCTTAATGACAGCTTCTGAATTAAAGTCCATTGTACAAAGAAACCAAGTTACCTTCCCACCATCCCCCAGGCATCACAGTAAAAACCAACAGACCTCTCTCAGCAGTCAGAGGAAGCCTCTCTTCACAGCTCAGCCTCTCACACTACACTGCTACCTGCAGGTACTTGGGGCTGAAAGGCCCCAAGGGAAGGAGATGAGGAACACCTGTCCCCAGTGGATTCACCCACCTCCCTCACAAGAGGGAAGTCACCCTACATTTACTGATACAAAACAGTGATTTAACAGAGTTTGACCAGAAAATTTAACTTCTAAACAAGATTTGATAACAAGGGACACCAGATAATTTACTGCATGGAGGACAGGGTCAGACAAAGCTGTCAAGACACCCCCCACACTCACTTAAAAGACTGTGTTTACACAATTAGCCTTTAAAATGTCCTTAAGGGAGCTGCAAAGTGCTTGCAGCCACTAGCCACTTACCGAGACTCAGTTTCCACAAGGAACCTCTCAGCTTCTTGTTGGAGTCTCCATGTCAGGGGTCCCTGCCCAAGGGGAGGTTCTGGCAGCCAAATGACATACAGGAGAGCTCAAAGAGCTCTTGGGCTGCCCACTCTTTATGGGAGTAAGATGATTGACTCGTAGGCATATTTACACACCAAACTTAGCTTGAGCTTATGGCTCAAGCTAGTCCTTGGCTATTTTCCTGTTACCTGTTTCCCCTGAATCCATATTGAGCAGGATGCAATCACCTAGAGGCATTGTTATTGCTTCGTTGGCTCAGAAGCAGAGTACAGGAGAGAAAGACCATACTGATGAGGGAGTTCAACACACATCACAACACCCAGTCCCCAGATGAAGCCTATCCAGCCTTACCCAAAAGATGCCCCTCAGGGCATTGGTTGCTGCTCTATAAACCTTTCAGAAACTCTTTTTCTGATCATTTCCCCCCTTTTCCCCAGCTGTCTAATTTAAACCTGCAAGTCATAGCATCAAAGAATGTTCCAGGCTAGAAGAGACCTCCAGAGACCATCTAGTCCAACCTTCCTACACTAACAGGGACATCTCTCCCTAGGTCAGGTTGCTTAAAGCCTCAGCAAGCCTGACCTTAAGTGGCTCCAGTGATGGGTCCCCCACCACCTCCCAGGGCAGCCCATTCCAGCCATCAACCTCCTTCACATTGAAGAACTTTCTTTTAATCTCCAGCCTAAATCTCTCCTTTCCCAGCTTGAATCTGGTGCTCCTTGTCCTATCCATACAAACTCTTTGGAATAGACCTTCCCCTGCCTTCTTATAGGCCCCTCAGGTACTGGAAGGTCAAAAAAGGTCCTCCCAGAGGCTTCTCTTCTCCAGGCTGAACAGCCCCAGTCTTGAGAGTTAGTCATTCTTAAAGGTGGAAAAAGATTGAGCAGAAGGGTTAAGCAAGCGAGCACACGAGGGCCTTCTCTCTCTACACTCAAGAAACCTTGAGAGTTTTCTCAGAGTTGTTTGTCTGTAATCTGCCCAGCCTTCTTCAGCTCGCTGATTACATCACATTTGCAGGAGAAAATATCTTCAAAGCATTCCTTACCCTGTGAGCTATTTGGCAAAAGGAGAACGGTGACAACCCTTCCTCCTCTGGCTAGTCTGAGGAACTCTCCGTTTCCTTTGCCCTTTAGATGTTCTGACCTAACAAACCCATAAAATTATACTTCAATTGCTCCAATCCTCTCTACTGTCACCTGCATCTGCGGGGTAAAATCTGCAGCAGACAAAGACATTGATGAGGTATTTTCAAATACATGTTTCAGCGTACAGAGGATAATACCTTCTGAATACCTGTACCTTACACAAGAAAGGAAGAAATTCTTTCCTGGGAGAGTGGTTGGGCTCTGAAACAAGCTGCCCAGGGAGGTGGTAGAATCACCATCCCTGGAGGTGTTTAAAGTAAGAGTAGCTAGAGCACTTGAGGCCATGGTCTAGGGGTTAGGGAGCTACTGGGATGAGGGCTGGACTTGATGATCCTGGAGGCCCTTTCCAGCCACAGTGACTGTATGATTGTCCTATGCTTTCCTAGTTTTCAGGAGCAGGATCAGGTGTCCCAGAAGTGTTCCCAGTAACTGCCAATACCCTAGACATCATACAATCATTAGGGATTGGAAGGGACCTCGAAAGATCATCCAGTCCAATCCCCCTGCCACAGCAGGATCACCTAGACAAAGTCACACGGGAACACAGCCAGGCGGATCTGGAACATCTCCAGAGAAGGAGACTCCACAACCCCCCTGGGCAGCCTGTTCCAATGGTCTGGTACCGTCCCTGGGAAGAAGTTACTGCTGATACTGATAGGGAACCTCCTCTGTTCCAGCTGGCACCCACTGCCCCTTTTCCTATCACCGGGTGACCTTGAGAAGAGCCTGGCTCCATCCTCCTGACACCCACCCCTCACACATTTATAGACATGAATGAGGTCAAGCAGATGCAGCAGCCACTTGTCCTTCCACAGTCAAATCACAGGACAGATGTGCCATGAGTTTTTACTCCCCTAGTGGCCTCTAGCCTTCAGCAAATTGCTGTTTGTATCTACCTTTGAGAAGTGTGTGTGGACAGCAGGTGCCTCAGGCCAACATAGAAGCCATCCTTTTTCCTTACTCAAGAAAACCACTTCAAATGTCATCTTTGTCCACTTGGACAAGCTTCAATTTCCCTCAAACAAACACACAGTGAGGTGCCTGCACCAGATAGCCGGGGATGACCTTGGGCTGGAGGCTGGAGTACAATCTTACAGGATTTTTATTGCACTTATTCGCCACCTGCTCCATCCATCTCCAGGATAAACTAAAGGATCTAGAATACAGGAAAAGATGAATAAGACAGCAGAAATAGAACACAATGCAACAAGAAAGGAGGAAATTTAAATCAGTGATGCATGAATGAGGTCAAGGTTTCCTCCTTGCACAATCCTGAGATCAGAGCACTGAAGCATCACCTGCAGTCTAGTGGGAAAATAAAGAATAAAGAGAATAAAGAGAATAAAGTCTCTTGCATCAGCCAACACATTCAGTTTTCTACAGCAAGCAGTGAACATCCTATTGTCCTGAGGGCAGACTCTTCTGATGTACTAATTTCCACTGCTGAGTGTCAGTCAGTACCTGAGATGACTTTGCCCTCCAGATCAAACCAGTCGTTTCTGTAATTGACAGTGATCTAGCAGAGCACCAGGCAGCTTCCTCCTCAAATGCCTTTTCTGGAAATGACAGCTTTGAGTTACAGTCTGGCATCTGGGCAACGACAACCCCAGGGACCAGAATAGGTTGAGGACTGACCTGTTGTAGAGCAGTGCAGGAGAAAGGGACCTGGGGATCCCAGTGGCCAGCAGGATGACTCTGAGCCAGCAATGTGCTCTTGTGGCCAAGAGGGCCAACAGCATCCTGGGGAGGATCAGAAGGGGGGTGATTAGCAGACTGAGGGAGGTTCTTCTCCCCCTCTACTCTGCACTAGTGAGACTGCATGTGGAGTGTTGTGTCCAGTTCTGGGCCCCTCAGTTCAAGAAGGACACAGAGCTGCTGGAGGGTGTCCAGCATAGAGCAATGAAAACGATGAAGGAAGTAGAACAGCTCCCTTATGAGAAGGGATATGGAACCTCTTCTGTTCCACCTTGCACCCATTGTCCCTTGTCCTATCATCAGATGACCTTGAGAAGAGCCTGGCTCCATCCTCCTGACACCCACCCCTCACATATTTAGAGACATTTGTGTGGCCATCCCTCAGCCTCTTCTCCAACCTGAAGAGACATCAGCCTCTCCTCATGAGGGAAGTGTTCACCCCAAGTGAATCCATGAAGCTGAGTCACTCCCTTTTATTAAGATCGGGACATGACACTGAGTTTTTAGCTTGATTTAATTTGCAAATCTCTTAGATATTTCAGAGCAGGGTTTTGTGATTTTAATTACAGTTATTTTCAACAAGTGGTTTTCCTCTCCTGCTCTACAGAGGACCCTAAAAAACAATAGTGAAAAATGAGGATGGATTAAATATTTCCATTCCATGATATAACTATCCCCAAAGCCATTCCATAATTTATGAACCACACCATCACAAACATTTTAAGAGTGTCTGTCCCTGACCAGTGCTGGAGTAGAAACAAGCAAGGGAAAGGAAGGCACAGCCCAAACTCTGCTCCCTGAAAAGCACAGGTATAAATCATTACCGAAGGCAAGAGAGGAAACTCCCTGGCTTTCTAGACACAGGACTCATAATGAAATAGATCTGATGGCTAGAGCTTAGCTGCAAAACCATAAGGGTAGAAAACCAATAGCTTGATTTTGAAATGAACAGCATGAGACGGATGCGAAATAAAACCAAAATGCATAGCTAAGCAATTCTGTATTTCATCAGGAGGCATTAGGCTTCCATCTTCCACTGCCATTCGAGACTTCTCAATGTAGATTTCTCCAGAAACCATTACTTCTCCTTCTGTGTGTCCTGACTCATCTCCTGACGATCACTCATCAGCCACCTCTGCAATTATCGCTTCACTGTCCTCAGTGACACAGTGCTAGGACCACACATTTGGCCAGACATTTCATAGCATAGGGTGTCATCCCATCTTCTGAAGTACTGGATGTGCTGCCAGAGACAAGACACCAAGTCAGGTAAAGGATTCCCTGAGGTGCACTAGGAATCCTCACAGGTACATTGCTTGTCCCTGTGACAGAGTAATTAGGGATGTGGGTTAGTCAGGGCTGGGTTAGTGGTTGGACTTAGAATCATAGAATCACTAGGAATTGAAAGATCATCCAGTCCAATCTCCCTGACACAGCAGGAAACCCAGAACAAGTCCAGGTGGGTTTCAAACGTCTCCAGAGAAGGAGACTCTATAAAACCCCCAGGCAGCCCCCTCCAGTGCCCCATCTCCCTCCCTGGAAAGAAGTGATAGAATTGGTCAGGGTTGGAAGGGACCACAGAATCATCCAGTTCTAACCCCCCTGCCATGGGCAGGGACACCCCACCCTAGAGCAGGCTGGCCAGAGCCTCATCCAGCCCGACCTTAAACACTTCCAGGGACAGGGCCCCATCCACCTCCCTGGGCAACCCATTCCAGGCTCTCCCCACTCTCATGGTGAAGAACTTCCTCCTCACATAAAGTCTCAGTCCATCTCTGGCTTTGCTCCATTCCCGCTAGTCCTGTGGCTACCTGAGATCCTGAAAAGCCCCCCCACCCCAGCTATTTTGTAGCCTCCTTCAGATACTGGAGGCCACACTAAGGGCACCTCAGAGCCTCCTCTCCTCCAGACTGAACAGCACCAACTCTCTCAGTCTGGCCTCATAGGAGAGGTCCTCCAGCCGTCTCATCATCCTCATGGCCCTCCTCTGGACATGCTTCAGCATACTGATCTGGAAGGTCGTTTCCAACCTAGGCAATTCCATGAGATTCAGGATAGATACAGGATGCCACTCTTCCCACTCTGTTCCTCATTGGAGTGTCTGTTATATGACAGCTAGATGAAAGCACTTCATCCTGAAACGTAACACACTAAGTCAAAGATGCAAAAGCAGAGTCTTAATCAGGAGATGTTATGCAAGCTGTTAAGAAGGTTATGATTCTATGAATGTATGTTGACATACCTTACAAAATACTACGGATAAAGAAGGAGACTGCATCGATCAAAAGCTGCTGGGTTAAAAAAAACCTTACAAATTAGTGGATTTTCTGTCCCAGACTCTTTGACAATGGGACAATCTCTGTGGAACTGATTTTCTTTTCTTAAAAACCCCTATTGATTCAACAGTTTAAACACTCTTCATTCCTTTCTATATTATTCATTCCTATTCTGTATTATTCTGTATATTCGGTACCAGCTTGGCAATGTTATTACTAAGAATCTATTAAGAGTCTCAAAAAACACTGGATTTTGCTTCCTTCAGACTCATCAGCTAATCCGCACTGAATAACACGCAATATACGCTTGGAGCCTTTGCTGTGGAAAATCACTCTGTCAAAGAACATCTGAGATCTTGAAATACGCAGAGAGGTTTTTTGCAACCCCCAGAGCACAGGAAGCCTTGAACACTCACCAAGGAGGGTGATGCATGTCTACTCTATCTCCTAAAAATGCTTCCTCCTTCAGATTTACGGTCACTAGGAACACAGAATGATTTTGATCAAAAGGAGTAGCAGCAGCAGCAGCTGTAAAAGGAAAAGTGTTCATTTCTGCCTCATCTGGACTAGAAAGGAGCACTAGAACCACTTTATTACACCAGATGCAGTGAAGGGCTTTATTTCGTTTAATCTGGAGGACAGAGGAATTTGTCACATAGGGAAGATGAAAATAATCTAGTTCTTCTCACCACTACCCAGGCTTCATGTCTGTTGGCTGAGCACACAGAAGAAGCTGGAGTTTATGATGACTATTTACTAACCTTCTCCTGAATGACTGTCCTGAAAGCACCGGTATTTTTCTAACCTCCAGATACCACTCCTGTTGAACCCCATAGCATACGATCTGTAAAATATCTGAGCATTGGTTATTGCTTGATATACTGCACCCACACAGAAGGCTTTGCTATCCACTTACTATTTCCTGTACTATTGTAGTGGCCAAAGGGGTGGTGGTGTGTTGTGGAAGTCCTGCCTGGATCTTCACCAACACCGTGGGTCAGAGACCCCCAACTGTACTTCAACCAAGAGCTCCCATCTAAGGCATCAGGCACTAAGGGAGGGTTAAACAAACTTGCTTACAGATCTGCAGGCAATGGAACAACTGAGTTGATTTGGAGAAGTAAGGCTTTAAGATTTTTGAATTCACTCCCCCCCCCACTCATCAGAAGAAAATGACCCCACAGGATGCAGACACGGACATACGGAGTTTTGTCATGTACTCTTACACTGTATTGAGATAGAAAACATCCAAAGCATCGCTATTATCTTCATTGTAGCTTCTCCTAAATCATGGTGGTCACCCAGCTTCAGTCTCCTCAGGGTTCACAACACTTACAGTCTCTCTAGGTGAATCTTCCCACCTGGCATAAATCTTCTTCACCTTGAGGAGCGATCACATCCTCAAAAGTGATGCCTTCTCAGCACCAGTGTTGCATCTTTGAACAATCCAAGACAGAGAGAAGCAAAGAAGGTGGAAGTCACGGAGAAGGGGAGAAGAGAGGGCAGTCACTTTTCAACTTTTGCAGGAAACACACAACCTTACAGACCTATCAGCTCTTAAAGCATAAGAGCATATTGAGTACAAGTGAATCAAGCACATCTTGACTGGCGATGTACACTGACGGCATGATGTTCAGCTCTGTGGGTTGTTTACTCCACATCCTTTCAGCAGTAGTACATACAGCATGGTCACTGATCTGTTTGAACAGAGTTTTGAGGGTTGAATATCATGTCATTATATTTACACCACTGATTCAATGCTATGCCTCTGTGTGAAGTCCTTTCTGAGCAGAAGCTTTGGGCAAAGTTAGCAGACAAATAGATGCTAGAGGCCACTGTTTCTGACATGTGAGGACATTACAACTCCTTAGAACCAGGGGTAACAGCTATACAGAATGGAAAGCAGGGGAGGACCAAGCCCGATGAGATGAGACCATTTTCTGGAAGAGGAAACCCAAAAGATATCGATTCCTTTCTCTAAAAGGAGACTGGTAAGTAATCATCTCTGTTCAATGGACTGCTGGGTCCATTAACACAGCCAGGAAACTGGGATCTAGATCTTGTCCCTTCAAGCAGTGTCCTCTGTCACGGTATTAGGTTGTTCCCACTCTAAGTCACGGGGGACTGTGCGGGGGGGCAGCACTTCACAGTTAGAAACAAAAATACAGTTGAGAGTTTGCAATCTGAAAGCCCACAGACCAGACAAGCTAGACAAATCAGATCTGGTTACTGTGCCTGTCCCTTATGTCTCTTTCTAGGAAAGAACAGAATAGTTTGTCCTTCCTTTCAGGCTACCTATTTGGCTGACAAGCCCTTCTGCAGTCACAAGGAGGAATTAGTCAAGATGAGGAATCTTCAGGGGGTGAGTAGTGGTGGCTTGTGGCTAAAGACAGCTAGGAACTAGCTGTCCTGCCTGCTGAGAACTCACCCAGCAAACCACTCATGGCTGCAGCAGATGTTAAAGCTTTACAACCACATTTGATCTCCCCTCACAGCATCAAGGTCATGCGGTGTGCAGAACAACAGGGCACTGGGACACTGACAGAGCCCAGGATACCATAAAGGATGTCCAAAGATCTGCTACTGTGCTATTCACCAGCAGCTCAGCCCAGCCTCCTGCACGCTCAGCAGCTTCATGGCCACGCTCCAAGGAAAGGAACACACTGAAGGAATGCAGTCGTTGCTCAGATTGCCTGCTTATGTCTGATTCTTCTAATCAAGGAACTGAATTGCCATTCAGCACTGACTCTGGTCCATAGTGCTGGAAACATCTTAAACACCTGGAAAGCAAAGTTTTAGTACTGATGCTCTGGGTCTGCCCTATCTTATGCAACTTCCCAGCTAGAACACTTAACAAACTTCAAAGATCGAAAAGCATGAGAGTATAAAAACATAGAACCTGGGTTACAGGAAAGCAAGAGGCACAGTTTCTTCATCTCACTTGAGTCCTCTGTTACGTTCAGTTGGATTGCACCTTCTGTATTCACTTCCTGAGGATACTCCGACAAAAACACTAATGGCAGACACAGCCAGCAAAGCAAGGGTCTTTAAACAAGAGGAGAAAGCACTCCTGATGCATTTTAAAACCTCAGTCCTACACATCTGTGCTGAAAAACCCATTCTGAAGTTTGTTCAGAATACCACTGAACTCTGGGGACATCGTTACAGAGCATCTAAAGTCAGGGTATTAGGAGCCTGTGATTGATGCTCTTATTGATTTGCATCACAGCGACGCTTAGAAGCCTCGCTCGCCATCAGTGGAGTTGTTCAAGTACGGGATCATACACAAAGAACAAATCCTGACCCCCGCACTACTGACAAATAATCTTTGTTGGAAGTGTATTTTGAATACTCACCACAAATTGCTTCTGAACCAGCTACAAGCCAAACGACTCTGCAGACTCCATTTGCTGAATAATGAATAAAATCCAGCAAATCGCAAGCAGAAAGGCACAGCAAGGACCAGGTAATTTCTTCCTCGTGCTTCACTCATCCATCTCTCCTCAGCAGGTACTTCTGGGGCAAGTTGCCATGGGTGGTGCTGATTTATGTGATTAATAAATGTCTGTTCACTTACTACGTAACCAGAGAAATACAGTCTTCCCGCAGTTAAAGTATTTTATAAGTTAGAGTAAGTTAAAGAGAGTATTTTAGTGCCTCAAACAGTAATGTGTTTCTAGTAATCACATCCCCATCACAGAATGGTAGAGAGGGACCTGGGAGTACTTGTTGAGAACCAGCTGAACAGGAGCCAGCAGTGTGCCCAGCTGGCACAAAAGACCAATGGCATCCTGGCTTGGATCAGAAATAGTGTGGCCAGCAGGACTAGGGATGTCATTGCACCCCTGTAATGGGCACTGGCGAAGCCTCAGCTTGAGTACTGGGGGCAGTTCAGGGCCATTCCAAAACAAGAGATTGAGGGGCTGGAGCAGGTCCTGAGGAGCAATGAGGCTGGGGAAGGGACTGGAGGGAAAGACTAATGAGGAGAATTTGAGGGACCTGTAGGTGTTTAGCNAGGGCAGAGGTGGAGTCCCCATCCCTGGAGGTGTTTAAGGACAGACTGGCTGTAGCTCTTAGGGGTGATGCTGGGTCATAGGCTGGGCTGGATGATCTTAGAGGTCTTTTCCAGCCTCAATAATCCTGTGGTTCTGTGATTTTAATGAAACTAGTTTCTAAAATAAAATGAGATAGAATGACAATATAGGAAGAGATAAATCCTTTGTTCCTCCCGTAGCAGGTCAGTCCCTTCAGGGCTTTAAGCATGTCACAGGGCATGCTGTATATCAAGTAAGCATGATACAGAAGTCAAGCTGTAAATCCTTGAGTGTTCTTTCAATAAAAATAAAGCAGGATATCACAGATCGGAGGTAAAAAAACCCATGAAGGTTTTGAAACACAAACATTTTACAGGAGGGAAGCTAATTTGCTACACTTTTTACACATACAATGCAAAAAGGGGTCTCTACAACAACATATGGAAAGCATCTGCATCGGTAAGACAATGACCTTCATAAATCACTCCAGGTTCCAACTTTAAGTTGCGTCTTGTTCCCCCTTGCATGGGATATTCACTGCATCCCATGAAAATTCATGGACAGTATTCCCAGCTTTCCAGGGAATGTCGCCGTATCCACACAGAGGAGGTATGTGAAGTGAAGAGTAAACACATGTTTGGGTTTCTCTGACCAGATGACCCGCAGGCTCCACTGTATCACTTTGCTTTCGCTGAAGGGCATTGGTTTGTTTTCATTGTACGTGATTTATTAAACGGACTTCGCAAAACCGTGGGGGATTCCTCTATAGACTTTGTTTAGGCAGCAGCACACAGTGGGTGGCAAGAGCCAAGAATAATGCAGGAGACAAAGCCCATTTCCCCAACCTCAGGTACCTGAAGGTTTCGGGTTCATGCAGGACAAATATGATTGCCCATGAATACAACAAAGATTTATGGATTTTGACCAGGAAAATGTTACAATTCTGTTAAAACAGCTGCTTTTGTGGCTAGTTTGAACTCTTCCTCCTGGTCACTGAACCTATGATTCTACGATTCTAAGGTGTGCAAGCACAGTCTTAGCCACTCACTCCATTCATAAAGGCAAATCATAGAATCCTTAGGGATCGGAAGGGACCTCGAAAGATCATCCAGTCCAATCCCCCTGCCACAGCAGGATCCCCTAGACCCAGTCGCACAGGAACAGTCTGTGATTTTGTGATATATTTCTACCAATTTATTCTTTAGTAAAATTTTAATGAAGGCAAGATACAATAAAAGCAGAATTTTACAGTGCTGGCCTTGAGCACATCATTGCGAGTAACATATGAGTTCAAAATCTTGGTTATTGAATATGAGTTAAGAATATAGCTCTGTGAATGGATGCTTGAGCTACTACTGGTAGCAACTTGCAAACTAACTGAAATTGCTCTGGAATATGCTGAGGGAATGGGGATTGTTTAGTCTAGAGAAGAGGAGGCTGAAAGAAGACCTTATTGCTCTCTATAGCTGTCCAAGAGGAGGTTGTAGTGAGGCTGGTGTCTGGTCTCTTCTTCCAAATTACTAATGATAGGACAAGAGGAAAGGGCTTCCAGCTGTGTCAGGGGAGGTTCAGATTGGATCTTAGGAAGAAGTTATTTACTGAGAGAGTGGTTGGGCACTGGACCAGGCTGTCCAGGGAGGTGGTGGAGTCATCATCCCTGGAGGTGTTTAAATAACAAATAGCTAGAGCACCTAAGGCCATAGTCTAGGGGTTGTGGAGATGTTGGGATGAGGGCTGGATTTGATGATCCTGGAGGTCCTTTCCAGCCCTGAGGATTCTATGATTCTATAATAAACACAAAATCCTAACCCTCAGGTCAGATGGGAATCACACTTTAGTAGAAACCACACATCGCAGATTGACAAAGCAGGAGGTGTTGGAAAGGACCTCTAGAGATCATCTGGTCCAACCCCACTGCTAAAGCAGGTTGCGCAGGAACACACTCAGGGTTTTGAATATTCCCGGAGACAGACAGGCCACCACCTCTCTGGGCAGTTTGTCCCAGTACTCTACCACCCTCAAAGTTGCTCATGTTGTTCCAGTTTGTTCCCATCGCCCCTCATCCTGCCACTGGGTACCACTCAGGAGAGATACCAGTATCTGTGTGGTTCAGTGGCATGTTAAGATAGACATTCTCTCTCCAGTTCGCTAACAAAGGAGTTATTAATTAATAATATCCCTAATTTGCTTAAACATTTACAACTGCTAGGTTCAGGACCTCTCCTAAGACAAACAGGCAATGTGAACCGTCCCATTGCACATTCCAAAGAACAACCTCCTTGCCCTTGTATTTCTACTCT
Source organism: Upupa epops (assembly GCA_013397515.1). NCBI lineage: Eukaryota > Metazoa > Chordata > Aves > Bucerotiformes > Upupidae > Upupa > Upupa epops. The sequence goes on from VZRI01002625.1 coordinate 51,855, forward strand.
GCCTCAAGCTACTGACAAGAGCTCTCTCACAAACCACCACTGGCCAGCAGCATCTGGCAATTTTTAAACTTCTGTAATAAAAACAAGAAAGGGTTGATCAATTTACTTGACACATAAAAACAAATCTCATTCAGCCAGGGACTTGCACATGAAATTTTAAGCCAAGAATATTCCTAGCCAGAGGTATACAGGAACAAGTACTGAACAAATCAGATTTCTAATGAATCCCTGGTCCCAATTTTCATTGCCATCTCAAAATAACATATTTCCTTGGGTATCCTAAATCAAAAAGGGTTTCTTTGATGGGCAGTTTCTTTAGGGACCCTGGTTCTGACCACATGCAATCCATTTTTAAGTCCGGGCTTTACCAAAAAGTTAAAAGCCTCATCAGTTAGGCATGAAATAAGGCTCAGAGAAGTTGCCAGCTCCGCGGGTCACGCCAGCAAAACCAATCAACTTCTCTGAGGACTCAAATGCTTTCTGTTTGGTTTTGCTGCTTATAAATTTGTAGGCTCTTGAGAACCATACACGGTGCCCCACTCTTACCAGTGTTCTGGAGAGCCGTCAGTCTCTGGTGAACTGCTGATGCAGAGGAATTGCTACACCTAGAAACCTAGAAGTACAAACTATTCAGTCATTGCTGCCATTTTAATGAGGAGAATCATAGAATCATAGATTCATTAGGGATCATAAGGGACCTCGAAAGATCATCCAGTCCATTAGAACTGCACAGCAGCATCACTTAGACCAAGTCACACAGGAATATATAAAGGTCTTTTCTGATAAAAACACTGAAGTGGAAGTGAATGAGGGCTGGAGATCCATCATCCTTTAGAACAAATCACTTAAATGTCAGAAAACCTAAAAATGTGCAGTTGAGCTCCTTATGAAGCAGAGGGATTGGACTAGATGACTTTTCAAGGTCCCTTCCAATCTTTAATGATTCTATGATCTCTGATCCTGTAACTTTACTGTTCTTCTGCCTCAAAGCATTTATGCTGCTTCTCCTTGCTACACAGACAGCTGTCTACCCCAGTTTTTGACTTCCACACTGGACAGGGGATTTGTCTCATTTGATGCCTTCAAATACTGAAGGGAGCATGATGTCTGGAGACAGACTGGCTCTTTCTTCATGGAAAGAGTGGGGAGGCACTGGAACAGCCTTCCCAGGGAGGTGGTGGCGTCCCCATCCCTGGAGGTGTTGAAGAAGAGGGGGTCAGTTTGTCAATCTCTCAGGTATTGAGGTTTTTTTGTTGGTGTGGGGATGGTTGGACTCGATGATCTAGGAGGTCCTTTCCAACCAGGATTGTAATGTCACAGAATCACAAAATAATAGAATCACTCAGGTTGGAAAAAACGTTCAAGATCATCAAGCCCAACCAATAATCCTACTCAACCAGGTTCACCACTTGAGCATATATAGCTAAGCAACACATCCAAATGATCTTTAAAGGCCTTCAGGGATGGTGACTCAACTTCCTCCCTGGGCAGCCTTTTCCAGTGTCTGACTACTCTTCCTGTGAAAAGTATTTTCCTAATGTCCAGCCTAAACCTCCCCCAGTGCAGCTGGAGGCCCTTCTGTCTTGTTCTACCACTAATGATCTGTCAGAAGAGAGCAGCACTCATGTCTATCCCACATCCCTTTAGGTAGTTGTAGAGGGCTATAAGGTCTCCCCTCAGCCTCCTCTTTTCTCAGGCTAAACAGCCCTGTATGGAAGGGAACAGACTAGGTGGTGACATTGGACTCCCCATTCAGACACACGTGTTTCTGCTGAACTTGCTTGACTGCAGGCATGAAGCGTTTTCAGCGACAGGGAGAGTAAAGCTCTCCTCACACGGCAGGGATATCTTGATCTACATGCCAAGAGGTTTCAGAGCCAATAAGAGAAAACATGCCAGAGTTAAACTGAAATGAATCTTGCCGCGTTACTTGTGTATCTTTTGCATTTCTCTTTGGCTCCCTTTGCTGATGATTGCTACCAGTTGTTTCCAGCTGCCTTCACTCCTCCATCCAGTTCAAAATGAATTCTTGCGGTGGCAAAAAAAAACCCCTCAGGAGACTTCAGTACTGGGGTCACCAGTCCGTTCTGAGAGATTCACTAGGCAAAGAGCAGCGTCCGCACTTTTTATTGTTACCCAAACTAGAACAAAGCTCTGACTATTCGGAGATTCACACATCGCCCCACTGTACTGGGATTTCTTAGACACTCGGTGTCGCCCATATGAAGCAGCTTTGTAACCTGTGGTTTCAAGGCTACCTCCCAAACAGGACAGAAAGTGCAACTCAAAGAACACAGCTGTATTTACTGTAGTTCACAGATCTACGTGGTTTTGTTAGTTTTGATGACCTCTAGTTATACTGAACTCATTCACCGTCAGAAGTCTTCCCCATCTGTGCGTTTGGCTTTGCAACGCGCTGCACTAGGAGATGGAAGAAGGATGACAGCTTTTCCTTTAACTCCCTGTCTGTCCCGAGAGCTGGATAGGGGTTCCTACCACATTGCAAACAGCACTGTCATGGAAACAGGGTGACCACCTAGACTAGTAGTAACCAACACAGCATTTACTTCAGGTTTCACAACTGTAAATATTAAGTTAAATAAAGCCAACCAGCAAAATTCTTTCCATTTCCCCCCCCACTGATTGACATATGGGGTACAGAGCTTCAGGAAGAAATGTCACACACATAGACTCAAAGCAAAATGTGAGGCGTGAGCAGGGACGGGGATCACAGGGGAGCCTGATCTGGCAGGGGGAAAACACTGCTGAAGAGCTATCAAGCCACTCTTGCCTCAAAACCAGAAGACAGCCCCAGAAATCAAAGTATATTTATTAATAAATTCGCTAAGCTGATCACATTGTCTTTCACCAACCAACCACCACAACTTAACCTTGACTTCTGAGAATAAGGCCAGGGGAAGAAAAAGGGCTTTCAGCTAGTTAGGACACTCACCCACACTAAGCTACATCATGGCTTAAGATATGGAGGGTTGGTCACCACCCGAAAAGCACTAGAATAGTTCTCCTACCAACAGCTGTCTTGCATATAGGAGAAAGATGCTCCTGACACTATGAGAGGTGGTAGGTTGTTATGTTCCCTGCTGCTGCTGAGACAGTCTGGCGGTGATGTGGGTAGCAAGACTGGGAGCCATGCACATGTGTTTGGGCTAGACCAGCCAAAAGCTTCATCTCACTGTGCAGGCAGGTACAGGGCATACGATTCGGGGCATGAGCCTGAGGAACACTTCAGAAGGGAAGCAGCAATTTAAACAGGGATGGTGGAGAGCTCTTCTGGAACACAGATTTTCTGCCTTCCATAGATTGATGGTTGTTTACATTTGTAAAACTGACCCTTCACACACAGAAAGCTGTGATTTCCAACGCATGCAGTAAGTTAAATGGTCAAGACCTGTTGACTTCAAAGAAGCACCACCAGCTCACACTGATCAAGAATTACATCAATCTTCTTTAATTAAAATCATCATCGTTTGAGCTATAGCTTCCTCATCTCTCTGCGATCTTGTTCTAATTGCTCGTTGGGGTTCGTTACTCCTCGTTTTCAATCATCAAGCTAAAGGAACCGTAGATGAGGGGAATATTTTTACAGTAAGTAGATGCAAAAGGGCTCTGAAAGGCTCTTAAGAAAAGTGTTTATAAAAGTGAGGTAGATCCTTCTTTACCATTTTAAGTCCTCATAGCTAGAAGTTGACGTGTTTTTATGTGTTGGCGTATTGGATCGGACATGAGAGAAAGTGGAAGCAGATTGTGGGAAAGAATGTCATAACTGTAGGAACAAAACCGCATTTCACCCTCCCTGAAGTTTGTGATAGGGATTGGTTCGACCCTGAGGTGTTGTGTGCGCAGTAACAGGGGACTGAGAGCAACTGAGGCTGGCTTAGACCTAAAAAAAATAGATCTTCACTGGACTATAAAACATAAACAACTAAGAGTCTGAACCTCATTGTGAAAGGACTAGGGAATCAAAGAGTCACAGAATGCTTTGGTTGGAAGGCATCTTCAAAAGGACCTTTGGAATGGCTCTGAAATGTCAGCAGTGACATTTTCAACTAGCTCAGGTAGCCCAGAGCTCCATCCATTCTGTCAAGCAACCCACCTAGAGATTCCCTCATCATCTCCTTTCATTTCAAGGCTCAAAGTATCTCTGCAGACAGCTATTAGGAAGCTCTTTTAAGAAGCAAGATCTTCCTGAGAAACACTCCTCATAGTGGCGATGACTAAGAAAAGCTCATGTACCTCATGACACCACAGACTCTGTCACACTTAGAGCATCCTTCTTGCTACCCACTATCTGCTTCCATTTCCATAGGTGATCTAAATGATGGAATTCACCATGATCTCATCTACCTTGCTGATAACAGCTATAGCAAAGGACAGCAAACATGTTATCTCTGCCTCCAGGCAAAGGTCTAAGACAAAGACAGCAAGCAATTCCTTTACTCTGCATAATATTCTTGTCTAATTTTCCACAGAGGCAAATAAGGGAGAATAAATGCCTACGCTGGCTATACAGCACTCCATCTCATTTCAGATGCATTAGAGACAATACATCCAGCAGCATGGTGTTTGGACACATGGGTCACATTGACTTCTTGGCTCCCTATCATCAAATGCCAAACATTGCCACGCAGAATAACATTCGCTTCTGCTCTGCATCTAATGAAAAGTACTTTCTATAGGTACTTGAAATCATAGAATCATTAGGGATGGGAAGGGACCTTGGAAGATCATCTAGTCCAATCCCCCTGCCACTGCAGGATCACCTAGACCAAGTTGCACAGGAACACATCCAGGACGGTCTGGAACGTCTCCAGAGAAGAAGACTTCACAACCCCCCTGGGCAGCCTGTTCCAGGGCTCCATTACCCTCCCTGGGAAGAAGTTCCTGCTGATATTGATATGGAACCTCCTCTGTTCCAGCTGGCACCCATTGCCCTTTGTCCTACCATACCTTGTCCAACTCCTAGACCATGGCCTCAAGTGCTCTAGCTATTCCTCTCATCCCAACATCTTCACAACTCCTAGACCATGGCCTTAAGCACGCACTTTTTGAACACCTCCAGGGATGGTGACTCCACCACCTCTCTGATCAGCCTGTTCCAGTGCCTAACTGCTCTCTCAGGAAAGAACTTCTTCCTAAGATCCAATCTAAAACTCCTCTGATGCAACTTGAGGCCACTTGCCCTCATCCTATCATTAGTAATTTGGGAGAAGAGACCAGCAGCAGCCTCGCTACAACCTCCTTTAAGGTAGCTGTAGAGAGGTCTCCTCTCAGCCTCATCTTCTCTGGACTAAATAACTCCAGTTCCCTCAGCTGCTCATCATAGGGCCTGTAAGTACTAGCATATGACAAAGCGATTAGGATTGTTCCTTGTAAAAGAAGATCAACTTCATTGTACCCAAGAGTGGGACATCTTAACCACTTCACCAGGTAAGTAGCATTTTCTAATGCGACTTCACCATCCCAACAGCCGCAACATTACAGACTGCCTCAGTCCCACTTGATACCAAGCAGAAATCAGACTGAGAACTGCATTTTTCAACCCATGCTATAGATGCTCTCCACTCTGTCCCATAAATAATAAAGCAGACAGCAGGAGAGTTTGCTCTCAGTGGTCTGCTAAGCAGAGTACAGAGCATTAGTTAACCCTTCCGCAGCTTTGACTTCGCAAAGTGATTTCTTTGGTGTTGGAAGTGTTGGCGACCACAAGACTGGAACCTGATTAAAGGCAGGTATTTTGCTTGAGTTTTACTGCTGTGGTAGCTTTCACCCCTTTTTAAATCAAGTCCTATTTCTTTTTCTTCCAAAATGTGCAATTATTTGATAACTAGCAGAATGTGACTAAACTTCTCTCCTCAGCTAAGCAGCAATCACAGATAGCACTGAAGGGTAACTAAACCAACAAGATAGCAGCGAGTGGAAAGCTTGCTTATCTTGTACTTGTCAGCACTTCATATAACACAGCTTTCCTCTCTGCCAGAAGCCCCTAAAGCTCTGCAAAATTGGAACCTCCTGCTTCAACTGATTGTTTGGCAAATTGTTCCTGCGCTACAGCTGAGCACAGGTTTCTTGGCCACAGATTATTCATAGATATTTTGAAAGCACAAACCACTGGTGTTGAACTTTTCTTTACCCAAACCATTTGGGACTTGGGAGTACTGGCTGACAGCTGGCTGAACAGGAGCCAGCAGGGTACTCAGGTGGCATGAAAGGCCAATGGCACCCTGGCTTGGATCAGCAATAGTGTGGCCAGCAGGACTAGGGACATAATTCACCCTCTGTACAGGGCAGAGGTGAGGCCCCACCTTGAGTACTGGGGGCAGTTCTGGGCCACTCATTTCAAGAAAGAGATTAAGGGGTTGGAGCAGGTCCAGAAGAGCAATGAGGCTGGGGAAGGGACTAGAGGGAATGTCTGATGAGGAGAGGCTGAGGGAACTGGGGTTGTTTAGCCTGGAGAAGAGGGGACTCAGGGGGGACCTTATCATGCTCTATACCTATCTGCAGGGAAGTTGTAGACAGCTGGGGGTCTGGCTCTTCTCCAAGGCAACTAGCAACAGGATGAGAGGGCAGAGCCTGAAGCTGCGCCAGGGGAGGGTTAGGTTGGATGTTAGGAAGCCCTTCCTCACAGAAAGGGTGGTTAGACACTGGAATGGACTGCCCAGGGTGGTGGTGGAGTCACCATCCCTGGAGACATTTAAGAAAAGACTGGATGTGGCATTTAGTGCCCTGGCCTAGCTGATGTGGTGATGTCAGTTCACAGGCTGGGCTGGATGAGCTCAGAGGTCTTTTCCAGTCTCAATGATTCTATGACCTTTATTGAATGAAAAAAACATGTCTATGTCACCAGTGATTCCAAACACTTCAGGGAGGTCCATCTCCTCTATCACCTTTCATGAATGCTGTCAATTATTCAATAGCAGCTGCTACGCTGTTGCAGGCAAACTGTTAAAGGGGAAATCTGTTGGAACCAACTCTGAAGCGAACACTGAAGTCTAGGGTGAAAGATTGTTTTATTACTGAGTTGAATCAGAAGAGATGTCACATCCTCTGATCTTCACTCAAAGAGAATTCCATGGAAGCTTTGTCTAGGAAAATAGCTCAGCATTGGGTTACTGGTCTTAGGATCTGTATGAAGTTAAAAAATAGTGGGGATAATCTTCTTTGTCTCAGATGATGACAACAATATCCATAGCTTTCTAAGGCTGCAGACAGTCAACCTTCTGAGCAGCTTTTTCATATTTGATGAACTTTCTGATTCTGAAATTCTGTTTGGTTTTCATGCCACCTATTAACACTATCAATTAGTGATTATTGTGGCAACAGATTAGAAAGCAAAGTGTGTGATCTGTTTTGCTAGAGATCATCAGTAAATCACATAGTTTCCCCTATTTCTTGCTCATTCACTTCAACTGTTAAGGAAATCTGAAGAAGAATGCTAAGAACTGTTTACTACCCTTAAATATGTTTGTATGGCAAGGTTCTAGCTTTGCTCTTCTTATCTGCATTGTATCGGTAAAAAACAACTCCTTGAATGCGTTGGGTATTTGCCTCTGCTTAAACAATGGCAAATGTAGCTCCTGTAGCCCCAGAGTGGAATGTGAACCACTGAAGACCCCTGTGTTTAGTCCCCACTTGACCATGTTTAGTTAAACAACACAGTAAAGAGTCATTACAGTGAAAGGCAATAAACTAACCTACAGATGTAGGTTATTTTCATCCCTAGAAAGGGATGAAATCACATTTTGACTTCATACTTCTACACCATACTTGTCTGGAGAAACAAACACACAGGTTTACTTTTCCTCTGAAAGTTTCACTCTTTCTGGAGAAGCAGTAAAAATACAGAAACTTAAGTTCCTACTCGTGCAGTAGGAATATGGAATCTTACATTCTTATTCCTGAGAGATAACATTTCTGGTTCACTTCAGCACTTGTAGAGGTTGAAGCCTTGATGAGTGCTGTGATGAGAGGAATGAAGTTCTCAGACATTAAACCTGGCACTAAAGGATGCCTTTAGTCTCAGAATTCCCAGTCTCTGCACTGCAAGATTTGGAAACATAGAATCATTAAGGATTGGAAGGGACCTCGAAAGATCATCCAGTCCAATCCCCCTGCCACAGCAGGATCAGCCAGACCAAGTCACACAGGAACACATCCAGGCGGGTCTGGAATATCTCCAGAGAAGGAGACTCCACAACCCCCCTGGGCAGCCTGGTCTAATGCTTCATTACCCTCACTGGGAAGAAGTTCCTGCTGATATTGATATGCAAACTCCTCTGCTCCAGCTTGCACCCATTGCCCCTTGTCCTATCACTAGATGATCCTGGGAAGAGCCTGGCTCCATCCTCCTGACACCCACATCTCACATATTTAGAGACATGAATGACGTTCCCCCTCAGCCTCCTCTTCTCCAAGCTCAAGAGACCCAGCTCCCTGGACAATAGTCCAGATGTGGTCTCATTAGTGCAGAGTAGAGGGGGAGAAGAACCTCTCTTGATCTGCTAACCACCCACTTTTGATCCCCCCCAGGTTGCTGTTGGCCCTCTGGGCCACAAGAGCACATTGCTGGCTCATAGTCATCCTCCTGTCCACTAGGACCCCCAGGTCCCTTTCTCCTCCACTGCTCTCCAACAGGTCAGTCCCCAACCTATCCCCGTCCCTGGGGTTGTCCTTGCCCAGATGCCAGACTCTACACACACCCTTGCTTTTCATTCAAATAATGGACAATTTTGGAAAGGCAGATAGAACTGTGTGTAACACCGCTGCACTAAGTGCTACCTCTTTCTATCTGCTGACATTTTTATGATGTCCTTACCCTGTGTTTCAAGAGAACCCTTCTTAAGTAAAGATCAACCCTCAGTTTTCCAGCTAAAAGAGAATTCTATTCACCACTGTTAAAATAGAAGAAGGGAATCAAAAAGCATTAAGGCTGCTCAGCATTGCCTCGTGCCTTAAAGGTGAGACAGCTGGTGGGAAGAGCTTTTTCTAAGCTAAACACAGCATATTTGAAGTTAAGAACATTAATGGATGAGGAGCTATTGCTGGAGGGAGTACTTACCAAACTGCGTCAGACAGAGGCAGATGAGCACCACATGAAAAAGGTTGAGCCCTACAGTGAAGAATTCTATAGCTATGTTAAGGTATCGAGGCTCTGCTTCTACAGACTCCAACGTAGCCAGATGCATCACTGCTGGTCAACCTTATTTGAAATAGTCAAAGCTTTTTCCTTCCTTTGAAACTCAACAACTCACCTATCAGTATCCCCACAGGGTATTTATCCAGCCATGGACTGCTGCAGAAAAACTGCTGTTATAGTAAGGCCTATACAGATAATAAACTATATAAGGAAAAAGGATGGTCAATACTGACTGCACAGAACAGATGCCATTATTCTGAAGCCAGTTTTGTCCTTCTGAATGTAAGGAATTAGAATATTTTTATCCTGAAACCAGCTCACTCAGTACCTACAAAAATGAGCAAGTAGTCAACTTGCATTGCCAATTAAAAAAAACACCCAAAAATCAGAAGAAGTGAAGTGTTTCTGAGTCTTTGAAATAAATATTGCTCAAGCGAGTCAGATAAATTCTCATAAAAAAAAACCCCAAATTAATACTGTTCATGGTATTTTCTTAATTGTTTTTCTATGTGAATACTTTCCGGGTTCCACCCAACATCAGGATCTGGCAAAGACATTGACATGAAGCCAGGAAGGCCACTTTCATGCTCCTTCCAGCTCCCGTCAAGTTTCTGGCATGCAACTTGTTCAGCCGTCTGTGGAACCAGAAGAAAGTGGCAGTGAAAAGAGCATATGCTTGACAACAGTTAGTCAAAGTCAGCCCAACGAGGAGATCAATGATGACTTGCAAAGCAATAGAAATAAGGAGAAAAGAAAAACACATCCTAACCCAGCGCGCAGCCATCCCAAGAGGTGATCTTTCTGATTTAGCCTATTGTTCCAGAACATCAGCTGGGACAAGGCCTGAGCCTTCAGCCGCTCTGAGCAAAAAGTGCCTGGAACTGACATTTTCGAGGCACTTCAGCAAAGGTCCATCCAGGACTCTCGCTGGTTCTGTGTGACGTTGAGTGCTTTACCCACTAGTGAGTTCATCAGAAATATCCAGTGCTGCCTGAGATCGATGCTCTTTAAGAAATGGCACGAGAAGAGTCAAGAATTTGGTTGAAAACAGGCAGTGCTGTGACACAGCTGCTATGTAGCAGCTCATTAGTGGTTTCTGACTGCTCCAAGGAAAGTTGGTCGATATTTATTTGGAATGGGCACATCTTGAAACAATAGAATCCGAAGAAACACAAAGATAAAAATTACATACTGTGCATACAGTTGTTCAATACAGATGGGCCTTGATAAAAAATATACTTGGTGTTCACTGGAAAAATAAGAATATAGGTGAAAGGAGTCGCTTCTCTTCTTTCCCTGACCTGGTTTGGCCCAGTCATGTCAATGCACAGCCACAGTAGCCTCATGTCCTCCTTATTAGAGAGCTGGGCAGAGAGAATTGGAATGAGGGACAACAAGGGTCAGGGGAGAGTCTGGCACCTGGGCAAGAACAACCCCAGGAACCACGATAGATTGGGGACTGACCTGTTCGACAGCAGTGTAGGAGAGAGGGACCTGGGGGTCCTAGTGGACAGCAGGATGACTCTGAGCCAGCAATGTGCTCTGGTGGCCAAGAGGGCCAACAGCATCCTGGGGGGATCAGAAAGGGGGTGGTTAGCAGATCGAGAGAGGTTCTTCTCCTCCTCTACTCTGCAAAGGTGAGACTGCATCTGGAGAACTGTGTCCAGTTCCGGGCCCCTCAGTTCAAGAAGGACACAGAGCTGCTGGAGGGTGTCCAGCATCCAGAGCAGTGAAGATGATGAAGGAAGTAGAACAGCTCCCTTCTGAGGAAAGGCTGAGGGACCTGAGTCTCTTGAGCTTGGAGAAGAAAAGGCTGAGAGGTGACCTTATTCATGTCTCTAAATATGTGAGGGGTTGGTGTCAGGAGGNTCTGGGTGACCCTATTGTGACAGGGGGATTGAACTAGATGATCTTTTGAGGTCCCTTCCAATCCCTAATGAGTCTATGATTATCTCCTAGGAAACCCAGGCCCCTTCTGCCATAGCTCTCTCTTAAGCCTAAAGTGAAAAGAAAAAGGATTTACTATTCATAATTTCAAGTGGGCATTCTAATGAAACTTTCTAGTACTTGGCTTTAGCACCACCTTAGAACTCTATCAGTTTTCTTCCTGAAGAGCTTGGGCTTGCTTGTAAATTGTGAAATGATGACTGAGCAAAGATTCAGAGAGTCTTACAGCTGCCCTTAGGGTATAAAAACTACAACTACAGCACATTTGCATGGGTTATTTGGGCTATTGTACCACAACCTTGCCTGATGCACAATGAACAGGTATGTTTACTTCTCAGCCCCGTGTCATGTCTTAATCGTGTAATTTTTATGGCAAAATGAATTGACTCAATGTGAGCGATAAATAAAAGCCATCATTTCATTGGCTTCATTTACAAACGGCCTTGGGCTGAAACCAAACTATTTAAACTTCTCTCTAGAAAGGTCAGCTAAGCAATATGTATATTAGCCAAGGGACTCAGCTTATATAATATCTACAAAGGAAGACTCTGTAAAACAGTCTTGAAAGAAATAGCTCCTGGGGAAATGATCCTCATCATAACAAGAGGTCTCTATTATTAATGAAAAGCATTAAGCAGGCTTTACAATTTTTTAAAACATTTTAATTCTATGAAATTGCTGCCTCAGATCACATAGTTTTGTTTACTTACTTAATTTTGCATGTCTCAGAACAAATTAATTCTCCCAGAGTTCACTATGCTATTTTTAATCTGACTAATGAATCCAGGAGATCATAGAATCATAAGGGATAGGAAGGGACAT
>VZRI01002625.1:80383-100092 GCA_013397515.1 Upupa epops
TTTCTTCTCCCCTGTGGTCAGGCACCAAGGGAGGTAGAGAGTTAAGAACTCACCTCTGCCTGGCATCTTCAAAGGCATTCGCTGTAGAAGCAGCTATGTGGAGGAGCTGCCCTCACTCTGGTCCAGTGCCAAGGACAGGAACAAGCTGATGTGGCTTTTCTCTATCTGAGCCCTCAGTGAAAGAGGGGAGGGCTGCAGGTTCACCCCACAGAAGGGGATTTGCAGGTACAAACAGCTTGTCCCTTCGGCCTGTCAGCATTCAAGCTCCCATACAAAAAAGGGCCATGGCTACCCCTGCAGAGGACTCCCAGCCAGGCTGAGACTTTCTTTTCCACCCTTTGGTGTCGGGGGGTTGAGAGCTGCCATTGCTCTCCCCACCACCACCACCCGTCTCACCCTTGGGGGGCAGGGGGAGCTTTCTCTCTCCTAGAGGAACTCCCTGTCTCAGAAGATGTGTTGCAGCCAAAGACAACAAAGATGGCAACAAGAAGAGAAGGAAAGAAGGAGGAAGTACCTTCCCTTTATGGACTCTGTCCACCAATCACCTGTAGAGTCCAGACACTGATGCAAGGGGTCTGCTAGGAAAGCTACCTCCAGCTTCAAAATGAAATGCTTTTCAGCATAGAAGCACCACGACTAACACTTGGAAATCTGCTAATTTTCAAACCAGCACATGCCTCCTACACACATTTTAACAACAGACAAGTTTCTCTGAGCAAGATGCAATAAATCACAATTTAGAGGGGTTATGAATAGGAACCCAAGAAGTCACACCTCAACATGAGGAGAGACTTCTTTGCTGTGCGGGTAACAGAGCCCTAGCCCAGGCTGGTCAGAGAGGTTGTGGAATCTCTGTTCGGGAGACATACCAAACCCATCTGGGCTGTTGCTGTGTGGGCTGTTAGCGGATCCTGCTGCAGCAGGGGTGTTGGACGAGATGATCTCTAGAGGTCCAATCCCAAACACTCTGTGATTCTGTGAATGTTCCACTGATTACGTGCAAACGCTTCAAAGATCCCAAGAGGTGAGTATGACTTGACACTTGAGGAACCGGGTTACTTCTCATTTGTTATGTTTTCCTTTAGCAGTTAATGTTTCACATATTGAATTAACCAACTTCAGGACTTTTGAAGAATCCTTGAAGAAGAACATATGCTTTGTTTTTCAAGCAAGCAAAGCTGAATCAAGAGAAGGAGATTAGTCTTTGCAGACCTTGAAGAATAGCCAGAAAATAAACCTCAGGATTAAGCATTTGTAGCACAGGAAATGCCAAGATCTAAGCAAGCTTTTATTTTGCTTGCAGTAATTAAAGATGTAGTCAAGGTTGGTGTGCCTTTCCTTTTGAAAGCTGCAGTAGACTGAACACGTAGATCTGGAACCAAAAACTGGCAAGTTCGATAGGAAATAAAACATTCCCTGCTGACGCCTATGGCAACAAACTCAGATACAAACCAATCTGGAGGAGTTATCAAAGTGAAAACTAGCTATTTTCTTTTATTCATTACTTGGCCATCTTTACAGGTCCACAGCAGGAATCACTGGACAACTCAGTGAGCGTCGAAACTAAACAAAGAAAGCAAACGGTTTAATGGTGATACATAAAAACCTGATTTCACTACAGTCAGAAATTGATGTTAAGTGCTTCTGGAGAAGATGAGATGAAGATGAGGACACTTTCGTGGATATTTGAAAACTTAGTTACTTTTTTTGATTTATTGACAATCTATCCATGGTTAAGGGGTCAAGCATTACATTTTCTCCTATAAACTACTAAAACCAGACGCTACCCAGGCAGTTTAAATAACGTATGAGAAATGTTGCATCTATTTAACAGCTGCAGAAGTCACAGGACAGAGGCAGTAACATATAAAAAAAAAGAGACAAGAGTTAAAAATCATCCTGCGAGAATATTAACTGTAATAAAAGAGAAACATTAAAACCAGCAGCTAGTTAGGTGCCAGCACATAATAGAACCCAGAAGGACAGGCAAAGAATGATGCTAAGTTAGGGAGAAAGAGTGTTTTCAGAGAAGAACTTCCTGACAGACACCACAACAAAGCAACAGGAACGGTGACTGTGTGGTCCCCTTCTCGCAAATAAATCAGGCGTCAAAGGTTGATCTGCACTTAATAAGAGGCCTAAGCCTTCTCCAAGGATTTGTAGTACTCTGTCAGCACAGTCCAAGCCTTAGGAGCCATGAAGCCTTCCGGCGGGTTTTGTCCTTCTCGAGCCAGCTTACGCATGCGGGTTCCTGATATAAAGTCAAAGTCTTCATGGCTAAGAATGGGGGCAAGAAGAGAGAGAAGAGCAAATGAGGTGGGGAGTTAAAAAAGAACATACTTTCAAAACAGGCAGAGTTGTTTATAATCCTTCTGCTTTCTTGATACCTCATTAATTTTTTCCTGGGAACATATCATTGTATTGCCACTGTAATTTCCAGGCATGTAGCCAGCAACGCCAGTAAATCTCTAGAATATACACCCTCTACAACATTCAGCTTAGGTAACTCCTGAGGCTGAGCAGCACAATCCAACTGATCTCCTGTAGACTGCACTGAAGTTGTGTTTCCATCCAACCTGGCTTGTTTTTTACGAGGAAACAGGGAACTGCTGTTGAAAGAACCATCTCTTCCACCTCCTGTCTCTGTTCTCTGCCAAGCAACAATAGCTATGCTTTTTAGCACCTCACCCTGCTGTGGTAGCAGCTTGCCCTGTGTGCTGGTTGAAGGTTCCCATAGGTCTTTTCAGATCAAGTCAATGATTAAAAGAAAAAGGTAGAGGAGGGGGAATAATAACAATACCTTCCCCCAAAGATGGTTTTCCCTTAAAAAAACAGAATTCAGTGGGGCAAATGCACAAATGAGCCCAAATCAGGACTGTTTATCACCATTAACCTGACAACCTAAAGTAATAATTAGATGCTTGTAACCACAAACCTTCTCCACAAGTTAAACTCTCCAGTCACAGAGGCAAAACAGTACAGAGAGCCTGTCAGAGCTCTACCAACTGCTTCTTTATTCTTGAATTAAACGTGCAATATTCCTGACGCCATTAGCTCAATTTGCAACAAGCATGCATTACTCATTCTTTACTCGTCTGTTTGAAATAAAAGCCAAGTATTGATCTCAGATGCACATGCCTTAGATAGAAACAAGAGCCAAGCGCGCGCATCAGAGGGCAGAACTTGGCTCTAAGTGCTGAGCTATGCTCAGCAGGGTATGGAAGTTAGCAAGATGCAGAAAGCATTCCACAGCTCTCTTTCACAAAACCACTAGCCCTGTAACTTTATATGGGCTGTATACATTTATGTAGCAGCACTGCCGTTCATGCTCTATTCTTACTGCTCTCAATTCGAGACTGGGGGTTCCTGAAGTGTCATAACAAGGCAAAATACAATGGTACTGTGCTTTGCACTTCAAATATGCAAAATACAAATCGCATCCAAACGGAAACAAAGCCTATGTAAGCCCACAGGAGACAAAGTTATGCCACTGCTATTTATAATGCTTGCAAGTTTTACTCCTTGGCAGAGAGATGCCTGCTGTTCACTAACACTGCTTGAAGGTAACAAAACCTGCTTCTATAAAATGTAGGTGGGGAAGTGTTAAGGCTAGTTAATTCTAGAGATAGTCTTCTGATGATCAAGAAGAGAAAAGCAAATGCAATACAGTTTCTCCACACTGTGGTAGCGACATCAAAGTTTGAGAGTTTAAAAAAGAAGAGTTATCTGCTTCACTCCCTTCTCGTCTGCTAAACTGTCACAAAACACTACTTCCTCCTGAGCCATACAAGCAAAAAGAAGGTCCTAAGTCACAGGACAGTAAGTTTAGATGTGCTATACAAGCTGGCTTCACTAAGACCCCCGATTTCTGCAGCATATTCTTATCTCTAGATAAGCAGCTCTAGAAATTGGATATGGAACAAGAAACACAACAAGAAGCTAAGTTGGTCTGTAGGAACTGTAATGAAAACATGAGCAAAGATAATTTAAGAACTCCACTGCATTCAGCACCTCATAACACTTCTAGAAACGTTCCAAAAATGTTATTTAAAAAACCTTCTCAAGAGTCCAACCTCTGATTCTGAATGTTTTGCTTGGTTCAGGGGTTCAGAGGTTTCAGTATCTACTGTATGTTGAGTCAATAAGGAAGGGTTGCCCTTTGTTAATTACTGCCTTTGCAGTTTTGTTTCCAGTTAAACATCCACTTCCATAGCTATTACAGACTATTTGAGTAACCATTCTGCACTCACTGTCTTTACAAACCTCTTCAGCATCTTTCCACTAATCAGAAATTGGTGCTGTGGCGCAATTTGAACTACAAGCATTTTGAGATAAAATGCATTAGCGGGAGCAATTTACTCCTGGGGGAAAAGCAAACAGGAAAAAAACCCAAGTCAAGTAATTTTGGTCTTAGTGAATGTTGAGAGTTACTCTACATAAAATGGATTTGAGCAAAACATGAGAAGGGGGAACATTTGACTGTTAAAGGGGTTAGGAAATGTAAATGCCAAAGCCATCCAATTCCATTCTCGCATGAGAATTGGAAGGGCTCTCAATGGAACCCAACACAAGCTTTTCTGAGCATGGGATTTAAATGCCTTTGAATTTTTTATTCAGTGGTTGCCGGGATCAGCTTTCTTTGTGCCACGCTGCATGTTAGTCAGTGCTTGTAACATTGATTTGACCCTTACTACCAATTGAGTTGGATTAGTATTGACGTAATATTTGGTACCAACACAACTAGCTGCAGCCTTCAAGAGAAAAGGGTGGGGGGGAAAGGCAGAAATAAATCCACGACAAAAAGTTGTCAACAGAAAGCCAGTTTTGAAGCATATTATATTCAGAGCAGCATTTGCTCCATGGCACAGCATCCTAAAACCCTAGTAGACTCACAGTGTGGAAAAAGCCCTACATAGACACGCTGTGAGGTCTCCTTACCTACAGAAGACAGTTCTGGAGCTGCAGGAGAAAAACCTTTTCTTACACTTCAGATGGTGCCCCTCTTCCCCAGAAAGAGCTAGATGTACATACAGACATCCCCCAGTGCTCAAAATGAGATTCATGCTTGGAAAGTATTGTGTGATTTTATTCCAAACAGCATAATAAGATAATTGTGCTCCTAAATCATCTTCAAACAATTCACAGTGACTGATCATAGAATCCTCATGGCTGCAAAGGACCTCCAGGATCAGCAAGACAGGCCCTCATCCCAACGTCTCCACAACCCCTAAACCATAGCCTCAAGTGCTCTATCTACTTGCCTTTTAAGCACCTCCAGGGATGGTGACTCCACCACCTCCCTGAGCAGCCTGTTCCAGTGCCCAACCACTCTTCCAGTAAATTTCTTCCTAAGAATCAATCCAAACCTCCCCTGACACAGCTGGGGGCCATTTCCTCTTGTTCTATCATTAGTAATTTGGGAGAAGAGACCAACACCAGCCTCACTACAACCTCCTTTTGGGCAGCTGTAGAGAGCAATAAGGTCTTCTCTCAGTCTCCTCTTCTCTAGACTAAACAACCCCAACCCCTTCAGCTGCTCCTTATAGGGCCCTTTCCAGACCTCTACCCAACCTCATAGACCTTCTCTAGACCCTAGACTCTAAAGACACTACAAGGCACACACCAAAGAGTAACACTTCATACACGAGTTCTTTCCTTCAAAGAGTAATGTTATCTGTCAAATGGATTATCCTTGCCTTGGGCACATCCAGTAGTCACTTCTTATAATAGTACAAGTGACCTCAGCAGCATGTAGAGCTCTTCATGCTTTGTTATGAGCTTAAACACTCTAAGAGCAGTGTGTGAGGCAACAGAAGCTTACAGCGCTTGTGACAAAACACAGGAGTTATCTCCACTTTGCAAGTGGGAAATGGCTGCATGAAGGTGCCCATGGTCCTGCAGGAAGCATTTGCTGCGTCTCTGAGGTATCAATTCAGTACCTTAATACAGTGCCCAAGGAGAATACTTTTCCCCTTCAACAATTATTCCCTACATGATTAATCTAACTGGAATTATTTTCTCACTTGGGAGCACTAAGGGTCAGACAATCTCAGGAATTCTGGCCTTCTGTTAGCGTGTGAATGACCGCCTAGGAATTCCCATTCTCTGGTGTCTGTTCTCAAGGTGGTAAGAAATTCCTGTGAAATACAAGAGTCATGGCATAAGTTTTCCTAATCATACGGTGTTTGGAAACAATTGTGTGGAAATAGTAATAAGAATTTATTCTCCTTGGCTTGAATGAAAAACAACTTCCATGTTCAAATCAGCTGGTCAACTTTATATCCTATAAATTCCTAAGGCAACTGACAGCCTCCTTATCTCGGGATCAGTCCTTTCACAACTCTCCTCCAGCTTCATACTTGCTGAAGAGGATCTGTCAATGAGCTGAAACCTAATAGCTTTAAACCCTTTCCAGCAGGATTTTCACTGCATTTCAATCTGCCTTTTTAACACCAAGCCATGACTTGCACGTTAACTCCCACAAGAGCAGAAAGTTGTCTCTTAGACTGATGTAACAGACTTGACGCTCTAAGTCCTGCTAAGTCCTGCCTTGGGAGTGCCCCTTCATGCTGAACCAGTTGGGTTCAACCTCTAACAGGCCATGAACAAGCTCTCTGTGGAAGCAGACATAAGGTGACTAACAGCAACTTACGTAAGTCCTTCACCTGCTGTAAGTGACATTTCTTTCTGACTGGCAGGAGGGTTTAAGTCTTCTGAGCTGCTGCAGTGTTTCAACATATCCTACTATGTCCTCATGTTAATTGAGAAACTGTACTTTCACACAGCTCAGCGCACTGATCTTAGCCTTTAACTATCACTTTAAAAATCAGGTATCAGAGCAGATTTAGGAACAGTAGGTACTTAGCTGGAACAACTGTCCTCTAAGTGCCTGTATGACCTGACAGCACTACAGCAGCCACGGCAACCATATTGAATCTTTCCTCCTCACAGATACCCCTACTTCATTCACATTTTACAGAAAGCATGAACAGTCTGCTCCAGTAACCTTACTTACGGGCTTTGTTCAGCCAAAATGATCTCACTGGTTTTCTTTCAGGGGAAAAAAAAAAAAAAACAAGAAATACATTTTTCCAGACACTGCTGTGGCTTTTTTAATTGCCAGACTAATTTCCTCCCTTAATTGAGTTTTTTCTCAGCGGCAGTCTGTGGCTGCAGTTTATAGGACTGATCTTCTGTAAAGAATTAGGAATCTCTGCTCACCCAAACAACTACTATTATTAAGCCACCAGTCCCAAAGTGCACTTGTCTGTGGTAGCTGTTTCAGATGCCTTTTTGGCTGCAAAAAGCACTCTTTTTTTCTCGAGGATTTTCAGGGTTGAGTGAGGAGATTTTGGAGAGTGATGGTTGCTCAGTTCTTTGTTTGTTTTTCCTTTACACTTGGAACTGGTCCTTTCTAACTAGAGTTTACCTATAGACTTTTGCAATTATTGATGAATTCTGTGAAAGGGCAAACACTGCGCTAAGTGAAGGACAACACTGATGTCCTTTACAAGCTAGTTTCTGTATGTATGAGTTCTTCAGAACTCTATGTCAGTGGAAATGCTTGTGCTTTCTGTAGAATCTTAAGTTTCTCTTCCGCAGCAATAAAAATGGGAATTTCTTCTATTATTCTTATTTTGACCAAAGGCAAAATAAACCAAAGTTAACTCTACCTGTGCTGATACACATCCCTTCAAAAACATCCCTAAAACCCTTCCCTACATTTCATCTGAGACTTATTTCTCAGAAAGCTATTTTAACACTGTAGTTCCATGAGGTTCTAAATCTCCGTCCTAACGTATCGGAGTTATGGAGGTTTCATGAAGTAAAATATAAATGTTATTGATCATTCACAGATCTGAACGTTCCAAAGGATAACTTCAGTCTTATATATGTTAACATTTGTGCACCACTCTGCACTACAGTTGCTGTGCAGCCAGTGACAGGATAAGATGGCAGGGCCTGAAGCTGCAGCAAGAGGAGAGTTCAGTCGGATGTTAGGAAGCCCTTCCTCACGGAAAGGGTGATCAGACACTGGAATGGACTGCTCAGAGAGGTGGTGGAGTCCCCATCCCTGGAGGTGTTTAAGGACACAGTACTGGATGGCAGTACACTGGATGACACTTAGTACCATGGTCTAGGTAATTGTGCTGATGTTTATGGCGATGTTAGGTCATAGGCTGGGCTGGATGATTTTAGAGGTCTTTTCCAGCCTTAATAATTCAGTAATAATTCTGTGATGATCATCCCTGAGTTCATCCTCTCTATCTCTGCCTGTCTCCATAAGCAGGGTAAATGTAGATATACCTGCTGCCAAGTGATTTCAGCACTACCAGCACCACAGCAGCTTAGACTGGTTAACTAGAAGCATGAGGGCCTGACACTCCTAGTGAACAGCCATGTTCATTCCCGAAGAGTGGTACAGGCTCCACTGAAACAGGAAAGCTGAAGAGGAACTGTTATAAAAGGCTTGGAGTAGTAGGACCAGGCAGAATGGTTTCAAGCTGGAAGAGGGGAGGTTTAGACTGGAAGTCAGGAGGAAATTCTTCACGATGAGGGTGCTGAGACACTGAAATAGGTTGCCCAGGTAGGTTGTGCATGACCCCTCCCTGGAAGTGTTCAAGGCCAGACTGGCTGGGGCCTTGAGCAGCTTGGTCTAGTGGGGGGTGTCCCTGCTCATGGCAGGAGGGTTGGAACTAGATTATCTTTAAGGTCCCTTCCAACCTGAAACATTCTATGAATCCATCAAACTACACAGGCAGCGTGCATTCTGCAGGGTACTTGTGGAAGGGAGGAATAAAGTTAACTTCTTGACAATTCCACCAAACCTCACTTGGGTGGACACCTTTGGGAGCTGAAGAAGTTAAGGACTATCAACTCTTAGAATCACAGGCAGCACAGCTGAAAAGTAAGGGCCTTTGTTACTAAATTGGAGGTCCAGCCAGTGCTAGACTTTGTGATACTCCCCACACTTGCCAACAGGTCACAAGCATCTTAGCCACAACAAGGTATAACATAATTGCTTAGTATCTTATAACACATAACTGACCACTACTAATCCAGCACGTGAAAATCGACCCTTCACAGCAAGTGCTGGCTGTGAAAAGTGAGACATCATGACCCATTCCAAAAACAAGTCAGAGCAACACTTCTGTGCATACAATCACCTTCCTCACATTTTCATGTTGTGTTTTTTCCAGGTAAGTGGTGAGCTCAGGATAGCTCACCTGAACCTCACTGTTTCCCACCCAAATGTCTTCCACTCATATTTCCAGACAATCCTCAATTCCTTGTCATCCTTATAGAGTCAAATACCATGTGGTCCAGGAGGCTGACACATTTTCAGCATTACACAAACTACCTTGAAATGCAGCCAGCTGCACCCACACAAACTCGAACTCTGTTTGGAGTCTACCCCAGTGCTCTTTCTGTCAATGGCAAGCAGCAACAACAAAGCCCTCGCTTCAAGGAGTCTGCGTGTGTCCGCATTGCCATCTAGAGGACTGCCGACACACTCTAGCACACAGCATCACTTTGCATTACTGTTAAACAAAGCGAAGAGCTATTTATCACCCTCCCTTTTTCCACCATCTTCTTCCTGCTACACTCTCTTATCGTTTCTCTTCCATCACATCCGTTGCATACCCAACATGTGAGAAGCATATTTACGAAGATAAACCAGCAGAAAGATAATCTCTCCACTATTATAAATGGCAATATTTTTCTGTGGCAATCTGTGCCAACATGTTCCAGCATTAGAGAAACTCTAATACCTGGGGGAAAAAAAAGAGCCTCCACGGTCAGCTAATGCTGGATCAGGTTAGTTCTGTTGTGAAACTGCACACAAACCATGCTCAAGTTGCATTCTTGATCTAAACCCACATCTAAATTCTGCCATCTTTGACCACTATGAGTTTATTCAAAAGCAACAGTTTTTATGTGGGTAGGGGGTAAAAGGCAGCTATTGCTCAAAGAGTCCTCAAATGAAAATACAACTTACTGATCAGAGTCATAATAATCCATGCACTTCTTTTTCTTGTTATAAGCTGCAACTCTGAAGGGTACAATTTCTAGTGCTCGAAGGCCTGGAGCCATTGTCAACACTTTGGCACCATGTGTGGGTTCATAGAGATCTTTCCCAGTGTCGGGGTGTGGCATCCCTGCTGGATCTCGTCCTACAATGTAGAAGTTAGCTCCTGCAACCATCCGTGATCTACAGTGCCATTGAACCTAAAACAGAGACAAGGGAAATCAGTTAACAGCAAAAACAAGTCGGATGTGAGGCACTGTATAGTTACCACTTCCTCCTGAATCAGACAACAGATTTCCTTCAGAACAATAGCAAAAAGAATCAATCACATGAATCATCACCAAACTTAAAGATAAGACATCCTATTGCACTAAAGAATTTGCGCGTCAGGATACTCTAGAAGTTACTTTAGCATCGTGTTTGATCAGTAGAACTAGCACAAAGAAAGACAGCTACTATTGAAGTCTGAAATGCACTTTGAAAGGAACTTCTCCACTCGGACTATTCACTCCTATGCATCCCACAACTAAATAAATGCTTTCAATTTATTTAGAAATACTAAACATAGTGAGCGGATTTTTTCTCCCAAAGATTACAGCAATTACTAGATCCTACACGTTGGATATGTTACACTTCAACAGCTTTTAGTTCTAAGACTGTTGAGTGAATATTCTTACTTCATTTTCATATGCAATATTCTCCAACAAACGTTTAACTGCAGAGTACAAGAAGAGTCTTGTAACTGTTGTATTACTGTAGGTAACAGAAGACTCACCACTCAGGGCAGGTCCATTCATTCTCCTACTAGTAAGCATTTCCCTAAAAGAATTGTCTTATTACCTATGCAGCTTAGTATCTGCCAAAGGACACCCCAAGAAGAGTTTAATAAATCCAACAAACACATCACACAGCAGTTTCTTGTAGATGTGGTCTTACCTTCATTCAAAACTAAAGACAGTACCCAGTAACTACAGTGTAAAACAGCTTCAGAAGTTCAACAGTAATAAACAGCTGTCAAGCACTACAAGGGAAAAAAGGAAGGGAAGGCAGGAGGAACAAAACCCCTACAAATCATAGGACAAAAGTTGCTGCCATGACTCTGTAGTAAATGGGCAATGTGGCAGATAAATTTTATTACAAAAAAAACCCACATCTGCCTACTGCAAATCTGCACATGGAACAAACTCTGTGTTGCGTGGTTCAGCCACTGTGAATGCTGTTCTATGTTTAGCTTTAGGCAAGAAGCTCAGAAGTGATTTCTCAAAGTAGTAACCAACTGTTAGTTCCTATTAGTTCCATAACTAATTATTAGAGAAAGTATTCAAGGAGAAGGTTCTGCAGTCAGTATGGACAGTGTTGTGTAAGTTAGCAGTCAGATATTGAAATTAGGAGCAATGAGGCACCACTGGCATCAGTCTTCATCTTGACCTTAGCCAGCTATCACACATGATGATCTTCACTGCTATTTACACTTGCTGGGTGCCATGGAAGCATGTGGGTGCTGATAGTCATGCTAATAACTGTGATATTCATGTTACAAATGACACGTGGGCCACACACATGACATTCCAGCACATCACCGCAGCTAGCAGTGTGTTTTCTGAAACCATTCTAGCATAGCTAAGAAACTTTAAGTTTCATGTTGCCATTGGGTGACAACAAACAACAACTCCATTTTGAGTAAGGAAGCTATTTGACTATTTAGAACAATGGAAACCACAAGTCTGAGACATAAAATTAGCAACTCTTGTCCCATTTCTATGCATCTGTGCTACTTCGGAGAAATTACTTTCCTATCCAGGTGAATTTACTGCTTTCTAAGAGATATTACCCTACCAGAACTCCAAGGTACTTATCAGGAATGTAAAACACATGAAGGTTATAAATTGATCCTTGTGAAACATGTTAAATTCTTTACAGACTCAAGGTCACATCTATCCTGTAGATAAGCAGACTAATAGCTGTTGTTCTGTAGCACAAATGCTTTACAGAACAACATCTTGAATGATTAAAGGAACAGTCTCATTTATTACTTGGTTACAAACATTATTGTTAGGCTGTAGTCTGAGGTCTCTGGAAATGCCACACAGGTTAGGAGAAAACTATTCTGTTCAGACTAGTTGATTCTGTTCCTCCTCGAATGCTCATGAATAGAGGACTGCAGTAGAAAATTCCTGTTAATCCTCACAATTCCTATGGGGAGCAGCACAAACAGATCCTACAGTAACTCCCATGCTAGATCCAAACTACAGTTGTTTCTCTGGACAGAAAGGCAGTGAAAACTCTGATCAGTGTACTGGGCAGCAGAAAATAAGTGACACCTGTCTAATTCAATTCCACTGGTGAGATCCATCATTAAAAAGCTACCACAGAGTTAACCTCTTGAGCCTGGTCAGAATTTGAACTTCCTGTGACTCATGGGGGCTGGAGGGAAACCACACAAAAGAAAAAGTAATGAGATGGAGAACCAATATCCCCTAAAGGAATTGCTCTCAAATGAGAGCATTTATCCTCTCTGCAGCTTCCCACAAATCTCCAGGGACTCCAGCCCAAAACCTGGCTCCTAAATAAAGTGTTGCCAAATAATTATTTCATATAAAAGCCTTGAAACAATTCCCTCTGAATTCAGTTTGCCAAAAAATAAACAAAGCCACCTTTTTTTTCTGTTCTGTGTTCAGCCGTCCAACACACAAACCTTTTGCTTAAGAGTCATAAAACTTAAGTGTCTTAATAACCAGGACAATTATTTGGTATGTTAACAGAGAGCTTGGAATTCCTTTGGAAGGAGACCGTAAAAAAGGAGAAAGGCTTAAACTGTTGGAGAGCAGGTTTAGACTAGATCTTAGGAAGAAGTTCTTCAGTGCAAGGGTGGAGAGGCTCTGGAATCGATTGCAGCTGTCCTCTCCCTGGAGGTGTTCAAGGCCAGGTTGGATGACGTCTTAAGTGATCAAGTCTAGCTGAAAGGTGTCCTTCAAGGGGGGGTTGGACTAGATGATCTCTGAGGTCCCTTCTAACCTGAGCCATTCTATGGTTCTATGATTATCATACCCTTGTAAGTGAAAAGTAAGGAGCACATAAACCAAATATTGCCTCACACCATTTCAAATAAAATCCTCCAATTTAGAAGTTTCTTCACAGAATGTTTCTGCTGATGACAGAGGAAGCCTTTACAGTCTGGCTTCCCAAGGAAAATTAGTCTCTTCTCTCCAGTGAAAAGCCCACAAGGCACACACATTTCAGGCTTAGCATGAAATACTTGAGCACACAATCAATGGGGTTCAGTTTTGTTCTAAACTCTTGATGGATTTACCTCAGTTGGTCCAGCGTACATCATGGGGGAAGGGAATATGGCCACCACTGTTGTTTCTGGATTCAAGACTCCCTCCTCAAGTACTGCAGCATGTTGCTTCATGCGCCACATGAGAGGAACATCATCTTCCTTTGTCCAGCCTCCAAGCGGATGCAAGAGTAAAACCGGGCGCCGGTAGCCGCGTTCCAAAAGCTGCTTATGAGTATCCTGCATTAAAAGAGCATGTCCGTTGTGCACCGGATTGCGTAACTGGAATGCAAATACAGCATCTATGGAGAAAAAACACACAGAAAAAAAATCATCGAGCTATTTTATCAGTCATACCTTCTTTCCTCTGAATTCTATTAAACAAGTCCAATGGTAGTAGGCACAGGTCATTAAAAGATTATTAATTACTATAAAATCATTACATTCAATAAGTACAACTAATTAAAAGAAGTTACTAACCCACTCCCTCCATCATCCCATAAATCACCTGCCTTCCAGAGAAGCAGCAAGGCTGGGGAAGGGACTAGAGAGAAAGTCTGATGAGGAGAGGCTGAGGGAGCTGGGGGTGTTCAGCCTGGAGAAGAGGAGGCTCAAGGGACCTTATCACTCTACAACTCCCTGAAGGGAAGTTGTAGTCAGGTGGGGGTCGGGTTCTTCTCTCAGGCAACTAGTGATGAGAGGGCAGGGGCTGAAGCTGCACCAGGGTAGGGTTACACTGGATGTTAGGAAGCCCTTTCTCAATGAAAGGGTGATCAGACCCTGGAATGGACTGCCCAGGGAGGTGGTAACATTCCAATCCCTGAGCATTTAAAGAAAGGCTCGATGTGGTACCTAGTGCCCTGGTTTGGCTGATGTGGTGATGTCAGGTCATAGGTTGGGCTTGATAACCTCAGAGGGCTTTTTCAGCCTCAATAATTCTGTGACTCTGTGAGAATACCAGTGAAACTCTAGTTTCTCCAATAACTATAATCTTCTTGGATTTTTTCATTTGCACAAGCAATAACATTAAGCTAAAGTCTACAGGGAAATCAAACTATGCTATCCATCTTAAAGGCTTAAGGTACCATCTGGAGAGCAAACGGACATGTTTGGCACAAAACAAAGACATTTCATATGCCTTAATAATTTTCCTTCACATAAGCAGCTTAGTAGAGTTTATTCACAGGAAGAACAAAGGAGGGCTAACTGCTATTCCAAAGTATCATAAACCCTGGGATGGAAAACTCTGACACCACAAGGATTTATCCCTTTTGCAAATTAAGATAAACTACAGGAACCTGCAAGACAGCAAAATCACTGTGAACAAGAGGTTTCCCAATAAGGAACCAATGAAAGGTAGAGAAAGGGGGGGTTTTCAGGTATCAGCTATCTTTACTTAAGGACTAGCTAAAACAATAACTTGATTTCAAACTTGCAGATCCTGAAAATATTGACCACACTGAAAAAAGACAGGACCTCAGGACAAATTTCATTTGCATTCTTGATGTTAACCTTTTCCCTCACACTTAAGAGAGGTGTTTAGCAGCTGCCTGCCAGTTGCTGCCACAATGATGGCAGTATTGGTCTATTTTTGTGATTTATGACATTTACCTGCCTAATTCAACTGCCTTAGTGAGAAAAACTGTTTGGTTTCTTCTGCAATGTAAACCGAGCAGTCAGCTCACAATATTTAACTCCGATACATTCCACTCTGCAGCAATCTATCTGCATTACTGTCATGAGCTTTGCTCCCTGTAAGCAGCATGAAACACAAGTAAAATGATGTGCATGAAAGCTCAGCACTCAACCACACCTCTGATAGTTTTTTGATCATGTTCTATCACATGTTATCACCTTCTCTTGAATTAGTAAGATGTCTAGTGTGCATGGCAAGGTAAAATTCAGAACCTAGGGCATTCTCTCATGTATTTAGACACAGAATGTCCAATATCATAAAAATTAATACCTGTAAAAGGCAAAGAGGGCCTTCAAAATCTTCATATTTGAAACCCTGGGGCACAGAGGCAGCAGGCACTCAGATATATTTTTGAAGTAAGAAATAGAATAAGAAAATTTTACTCACCAGCATTCATTTCCTTGAATTTCTGCCTTAGTTCAGCTGGAGTGAGACGGTACTGATCAAGCCCATCATTCCAATAAATACGATCAAGCACCTGTAGGTCTCCACCTACAAGCCAGTTCCCTTGCTCCATAACCATCTAAGAAAAGAAAGGAAAATCCTTACTCAGGTAGATCGTCAGCTTCTCCTGAGCATTCCAATGGGAGATCATCTTTACCAAGAAAAAGTTCTGCATTAATTACATCTGACAGTCTCAAATCAGGAATCAATATTAAAATTAAAAATCTGAGGGGAAAAAAGACCCTACAACCACTGAAACACAGCCCAAACATGTTAAACCTCAGTGCAGGACAGATGTGCAAATGTTCAGCAGGTTTGTGCCTTTCTTTCACAATAGTTACTTTTTTATAGAGCAAGGCAAGTACCCAGTACTGGAGAAGAGGAGGCTGAGGGGGGAACCTCATTGCCTTCAACAACTACCTGAAGGGAGGTTGTAGAGAGGTGGCTATTGGCTTCTTCTTGGTGATTGATGACAAAACCAGGGGCAGTAGTCTGAAGTTGAGGCAGGGGAGGGGTACACTAGATAGTAGGAAGTTCTTTACAGAAAGTGGGGAGGCACTGGAACAGCCCTCCCCGGGAGGTGGTGGAGTCCCCATCCCTGGAGATGTTGAACTGTGTAGCCATGGCGCTTCATGCCCTGCTCAAGTGGCAGCATGGAGGTGGTTCGTTTGTGTTTGTCAGTCTCCCAGGTATTTAGGGTTTTTGTTTGGGTGGTGGTGGTTGGACTCTGTGATCTAGGAGATCCTTTCCAACCAGGATTATTCATTCTATGATTCCATTTACACATTAGCAAAGTAAAACCTTCATAGCTTTCACAGACATATTACTGTTAGTCACAGATACTTTCAAGACGCAAAGGCTTTTCCTTTTTAAGGACAAGCTCATAATTTGAGCCTTTAGAGACAAATGGGGAAAGAAACCTTTTGTCTCTGCAGAACCAAGATGCAACATTCACATGAGTTTGCAAAACCAAACAGCATTATGATGAGAACATTACAGTTCTCATTACATTACAGAGTATTTCAGTATGACACAGACATAAGGTCAAGATAATAAACCACACTGAACTAGGTGGACGAGAAATAAATCTCCAGGAGCAAGGCCTATTTCAAAAGCATCTGAACCAGGCAGCTCTCACGTGCTCCACATGCCAGCGTAACAGAAGTTGTCTGGCATTTCATGGATGATCCATCTGGCTATGTAGACAGATGTGTTTTCTAGGCACAGGAGAGGGCAAAGTTCTCTCTTCTGCAGCACCCTCTAAAATAAATTCTGATTTCATGTGTACATACCAACATTAGATTGTCACACTAACTGCAGACTACTCAATAATAGCATAGAAAAAGGAAAACACAAACCAGAAAACCCACCTTTTGTTTCTGTTCAGATGTTTTACCTAATTTTCAAGGCAGTTTTGCTCAAAGAATACGCATTGCAGACATCACCTTCACATAATTTGCTGCTCCACAACTAGTGCAGCTAACAGGACTAAATTTTCAACTGTTAAACACACACCTTGATGTAGGGATGTTCCTTGCACGTCGTTCCCCACTGCCTGGCACAGCGTTCCTCTTTCCTGTGCTCGTAGAACTCAGGATTACGGAGAATGGCCACACGGCGACCTTCGTACACCAGTGCGATGGCTGTACAGCCATCCAGTCTTTCTTTGTCTTCTTGGGTAGCAGTTAGCACTATAGGCACTGACAGGTTTATTACGCCCCCTTCAGAGTGAAGAAAAAAGGCAGCTATATTATAAGAAGAAATATACAACTGACATTTTTTAAACACAGATGTCCCTTTGGACTACTTCAGACAAGCGCTGAAGTGAGAATATCAACATCTCTGCACTGATCTCTATGTAACAGAGGGGTTCATCAGTATGAACACTGCATTTAGAGCCCAAAGGATGACAGGCATTGCACGTATTCGACAATCTCCCTCTCCTCAAAATAAAAACTCTGGAAAACTACCCTGCTGTGAGACTCCAGAACTATCACCCCAAGCAGGGAGGAAACGTCTGAGATGTTGTTTTGATTTGACATAATCATTGACAATATTTCAAGCAGCAAAGAAACTTTAAGGCTATCACATGTTTCTAAAAAGCTATTCCTAAGTAAATGTTGCAGCAGATAGCTAAGAAATACAGTGGCATCTAGAGGAACATGATGGTTCAGGCAAAGGGCTGAAAACTGTTTCCAGCAGTTCTTTGGTTTTTCCTTATTTATTTTTTTTTACAGCATATATGAGGTATGAAAAACAATTGCAAGAAGTTAGAAAACTTGCGATCCTGCTGCATCTGAAACACTCACCCTAACCAGTTCTTAAAAGCCCTATAAGAATTCTGCTTTACAGAACACAGAGAGGAGCTACAAGGTAGTTCAGCAGTCGAATACGCAGCACACCATCTGCAGAGGACATTGCATAGGGACAGACACACTGAAGGCAATGAAAACAAAACTAGCAGTCCAAAACCACAGTGAACTTTGGATACTCCAGAATTATAAGATGGCATTATGTTGCCTAAGAGTATCAGACAGACCTGCAGAAAAGGAACTAGAAAGTGTCAATGAGACAACTGATGTTTGCATTATAGAATCGAAAGAGAAGTGACTTTTTTCCCAGCCAGAGAAATAATCCAGAAGGAAGTGGGGAGACAGAAAATTTTACTATCCCTCTTCGATATGCAAGCTGCAAAAAAACCTTGAAAGCTCTTTCTCCACCCTTTTAAGAGGAATAAACAAAAAATAGTAAAGGATCACCGTTAAATTCCAACACCTGAGAATGTTGACACTTGTTGATTTAACAACTGGCAATGCAAAATGAAAAGTTTCAATCATCACAGGATAATTACTAAGTCACAGTAATTCCACTGTATGTCACAATTGCCCATACTCCAGCCACCTCCTCAGATGCTGACTTCATACTTGCACTACCCCCAGCACTCAGGACAGTTCGTTGTCCCTTCCTTCCTTCCTGTTGTGCACCAATCCTTTAAGGACACGCAGCTAAACAGCAATAGCAGAGCTGCAATTCTAAGTTCTAAAATCAATTTATTCTAAAGAAATTCAATATGTGGGATATAGGTTTAAATGGCTTTTAAAAAATGAAAACATCCCGAAACATGATTTGTTTAAAAGAAATAACACAACCAAGACATTCCCACTCCCTAAAAGTGATGGCAGGAATTAAAAGTATAAAACCATCAAGTTTAAAACCGATGACTACAGTATCCTGTTCTCTTACCTGAGGCTGTGCACAAGCTCAACAATTTATTACAAAACCACCACTAAGAAGTAAAACATCAACAGTTTAGAAACTAGGATTAGTTAGCTCATTTTTACAGTGGTTTTACCCTACCATCGAGGAGACAGTCAAAGTGAAGGCACTGAAGGTATTCTCTCTCTCTCATAAAGCCATTCAGGGGTGTTGCCCAACCTTCTGCTAGCACTTGCACCCACTGCATATCCACCTTAACAAAGACATGGAGAAACAGACTTAAGAGACAGAAAAGCTGTTGCTTAATGATTGACATCAGTTAGTAATCATGACAGATCATGAATCATCCTTAAAATGCAGCACAGTATCAATCAAAGATTTCTCAGTATTAGTTTTTAATCACAAAGAATTCAATGTTTCTACAACTAAGAAAAACAGCACCATGTTCTTCACTGTCCATATTTTTGGCAGATTTCTCCCCACCCCTTACACTAGATCAATTTTCCTATTTTAGAAAACAAACCAACACCACATTTTATTTGTAAAAGTGAGACAAATTTCAACTTAACAAGGTTAAAGGTTAAAAAAATACCAGAATGATGATTATGGGGATGAATATTAAGAGGTCTAATCTTAAAACAGGTTAGAAAGAAAATGTTTATTGCAGAAATCAGGGAGACAACCCAGAAGTACAATTCTCTCAGGACCAGTACTTTACTTAACAGGTATCAGCTTACAGGGAATTTCCTTCCTTAGCAGTTAAACAGTCACAGTATGACTTAACGGTGGCCTCCGACTTCTGCACTAACATTACTGACACTCAGTAAGGTCTTTGGCAAGGACGTGCCTCGCTTGTGCAAGTGTCCTTGGCACAAAGCATGACTAATTTTGGCCACAATAACTCCCAGCAGAGTTACAGACTGGGGAACAAGTAAGTGGTTAGAGAGTGGCCGGGTAGAGAGGGACTTGGGAGTACTAGTCAACAGCCAGCCAAATGTGAGCCAGCAAGGTGCCCAGGTGGCTCAAAAGGCCAATGGCATCCTGGC
>VZRI01002625.1:100223-117619 GCA_013397515.1 Upupa epops
GCTGCACCAGGGGAGGGTTAGGTTGGATGTTAGGAAGCCCTTCCTCAAAGAAAGGGTGAACAGACATGGAATGGACTGCCCAGGGCAGTGGTGGAGTCACCATCCCTGGAGACATGGGTACATTTAAGAAAAGACTGGACATGGCACTTAGTACCATGTTTTAGCAGATGTGTTTTTAGGTGATCAGCTGGCCTTGATGATCTCAGAGGTCTTTTCCAGCCTCAATAATTCTATGATTCTGTAATTTGATTACACTATTTAATCAATTTTAAGGCAAGTACAACACACATTTTCTTCCCAGGGTTCCTTAGATAATTGCTTGATATTTAACAAATCACTGATTTGTTAAGTGAAGTGGAAGAAGAAAGATTTTGTTTTTCTAGAGCAATTCTGAATGGGATGCTACATACATTTAGGAGTGGTTACCTTCAATATTTATTCCTCAAAGCAAGAAATAGTTTTATAGACACGTGTGAAACGAATCTAGTAAGATGCAGAGAAAAGTAGTATTAACATTTATTAATAGTAGGAGGCTAGGCAGTCTTGAAAACTATTTTATTTCATGCTTAGTGTGCTGTCTCGATTCTTCAAAGTCAAGTTACTCACTGCAGATGCCCAGCTCTGAGCTTAGACACTCCTCAGACAAAATGCTTTGCTTTCACTTCTATTAATAGTGTCAAAAAGTCAGTGAATAAAACTCATGCACTGTATCTGTTTAGGCCTAGTTCTGCAGAAAAAGGAGACAAGGGAACAAACACAGCCAGAAGCACCTTTGCCTGATTTATCTGAGCTGAAAACCAATGCACTTAAGCAAACTCACAACAGAGTTGAGCACGTTGCTCCATGCTTTTCCACATTTTCCCTGCCAGAAGCCAGAAAAGCAGCAAGAATTGTTCTAAACATAAAAAACACCCCAAACTAACCTGGCTATAAAGTGTATCTGATTGCTGCTCTGTGAACTTAATTCTGCAAATATCTGACCTTGGGACATAAGGTTACTAACATTCAGCTGAAGGTTATCAGGAGACTTAAGAAGCAGTAGCTTCTTTCTTGATTCTAGGTCATTATCATTAATTTTAAAGCAGTTTCTTTAAGTAAACTAGAAGAAGTTAGCTACTCATCTAGAAACATGCATATCTACATACACATCTAGAAACTCAGACAGACATGCAAGGTTTAGTCTATGGATGGAGTAGGGGGAGGCATGGAAGGATGTCACAAGTCACTGTTTAATTACTCTCCAATTTAATTACTCTCCAATTTATCTTGGAGTAAGTTAAGTAACACCATAACAGACATTATTTATGAGGCCTATTTATATCCTGTAAGTGATCAAAGAAAATGTATGTTTTGATTTCCCTAAAGAAAAGAGAGAAAAAGTCTATCAAGATACATTTCGTAAGCAGAACAGATATTTCAACTCTATCTACTTCCACTGAGCAACAGATCAGGCTGTCTTGCAACTTCAGCAATGACACAACTGAACGCACAGTACCTTATTTATTTCCAAGGTTAGCAAAGACTCAGCATCAGTTTTGGCCAACTGTAGCTTGTTTTCTGGCACATAAAGCTCTTTCACCTCATAAGAGGCATCCACTGGTACAATGTCCTGTGTGAAAGGAATAAACCCAACTTAGCATTTGCTCAGGACTCTTCTCAGACACAGAGCACACGGTCAGTAAGTAGAATTCTAATGTTGCACAGCTCTGTAGCAAGACTTCATTCATTATGTAGTTCTTAGTAATTTAAAAACCACCATTGTTCCAAGATTGTTACTGGCCAAGCTGCTGGCTTGAGGAACTAGCAGTGAAACACTCCAAGAGATTTTATTAATTGCAGTACTGTTGACTTACCTACAGCAGTAAGACAGACTGGGGCTTTATATACAAATAGCTTCAGAGAGTGCAAGTCATTTGCTATAAAACAAGCATTAGAAGTGGTAACTTGGCGGCTAAATAAAAATCTCACTTGAAAGCGATCGATAAAGTGCAAATAAAATGTATTATCTGCAGCTAAAGACGTAAGAGCAGAGTCCTAATCTATATAGCAACATTTAGAACACTTAAATGGGAGGCTGTCTTTGCATATACATGTATGTATGTGCAGTGAAATCTAGTTCTAGAACCAGAGTATCAGGGTAGAGCAACTTTTTATTTTAAAGATTACATTCCCAACCCGTGATGCTCCAGACCTTAAATTTCTCTTAAGATGTGAATATGAAACTAAAATCATTATTTTTTAAAAAAGGAAAAGGTTGTCAGGACAGAACTTGAGTCTCCTCTGGCAAACAATGCCACAGAATGTCCAAACCCAGTCAAACACTCCAGTGCTGCTCAGCAGGGGGAAAGAAATAAAAAAGGTACAAGGCAACAGGCAGTTCTTTTCAAACACAGTTTTCAGAGCTTGGAAACCTTTTGTACAGCAATGCTTTACTTTTTAAGGTATATACAGACCCATAACAAGAATAAATAAGTGAAGTTTACTTTTCCAGTCCAGAGTAAATAGGTATGCCTGCAGGAAATAGAACGTTTGCCTAAGCATTATAATCCGTTATCAGACATTACACACTACCTCCATGGAATGCAAACCAAAGAGAGGGGGGACAAAAGCAAGCAAGAGATAAAAAGACTCTTACAGTGTGAAAAAGATGTGGTCTCACTGGTTGCACAGAATGTGTATCTCTGAACACAAATAGAAGGAAAAAGCTTAGACTAGCACTGAGGAACTTAGTTTTATCAGGGAAAGTTCAGTCCATTATGTACCAGGCATCATTTGTAAAGCTGATGACAGTAGGTTAGGTAAAATATGCCTTCTGTTCTCTCTGCCTGAGCAGCAGGATTATGGCCCAGGAGAGCTGCAGCAGACTCCTGCCACAGCAGTGAGCCCAGAAAGCATTAAAGATGTTGCTTGCCATGAAGAACAGCAGAACAAGCAAAGAATGACCCACATTTCACATTACACTGATTCATGTAAGATTCCCCTCTGGACCATGGTTTGTTACCATTCTAAAATGTCCTAATTTTACAAAGCATCAATGGCTTAAAATAAATGTGCCCATTAAAAATGTTTTTTAAAATATCACCCTATTTTTACCAACCTACTAATGGGAAAAACAATGGAGAACAAGTTTTCACAATGCAGTTTGTGTCCTCATTTTAAGGATGAGAACAGCTTGACAACAGTTTTAGCACCACTGTCAGACATTTAGAGAATCTGTAAGATTAATAAACCTAGACTACCTCACAGACATAAAAAGGTATTTAAAAACTGAACAAACAGAGAATCCACAGCTCTTTGAATTGTATGGATTGTAGGAAAATGCTAGGCTAGCAAGCCATCTAGTGACCACTTTAAGGCAGTAGCCTTAGTGGGAGTTCATTCTACGAAAGGACAAGTTACAGAAGCTTCTTAGGACAAGGTTTATTATTTCTCCATGCATTTGTGTAAGTAACAACAAAATAATTACAAATAAACTAGATGCTTTATAGGAAGGAATGTGTCATCTCATACTGCAGTGGTAGCCTCTTTGCTGATGCTGCCTAACATCCTTTGGAAAGAAACCCTTCAGGCAAGGTTCTGGTAGACAAACATTCACGAGTGACAGCCGATTTATGTTACTGCATGACTAGATTTATAAGATAATATTAGTTGAGGTGTGAGGCCACTAGATTATCTATATACAAGCACAAGTATTCATCTGACTATAATAAACACTCAAGTCTTGGTACCTACAGCCTGCATGGAAGTTTGGCTATTAAGAATGTGGCTATCACTGCCTTTTTCAGTTTTCCCCATAGTTAAGAGTACTGACAAAGTGCAAGGACAGCCACAAGAATGATTTTCTGGACTGAGGCTCTCTTCTGTAGTGGTTTTCTCCTCTGTGTTATCTCCTGAGCAGCCTGGAGAAAGCATTAATTAACAGATTTTTCTTGATGATTTAGATACAAAGACCAAATCTCTCCAGAGCTGTACTCACTCACCCAGAGGACTAAAATCACCTCTGTGCTAGCTATATGATGCAGTATTTTGCTAGTACCAATTTCAACACTTGGCAGGGCTTTACTCAAGACAACCTACACACTACATTTCCATGTCATCATCTTACCAAAAAAAAGGTAATAGTCTAAATTTAAATCATAATCTGGAATGTCATCTGTAGTCAGTGGGTAGTGTGATGCCTATGTAAGGATGCACTTCTTCCACACGCAGATTAGCCAAGCCTGGGGGTATGGTTTCAAGGGGATAAAGCGATCTCATGGCTACCTTCACTTTTAGTGAGTTTTGAGTGGGACTTTTGCCTGTTTATTTTCTGTGTGCGGTTTGCTGGGTTTTGGTTGGTTGGTTTTTAAGTTTGGCAATTAGCTGAAGTCATCAGACAACAGGAGGAAAGCCAGAGGCTTCAAAATGGGTGGTGTAGATTGCAGGTACAAACAACAAAAGAGATCTACCTTCTCAGAAACTATGAACCATTAACTCAACTCAGCCATATCAAGATCAGCTTCCTGAACAGGTCATTAAACAATCACAGAAGCATTTACACCAGTACAACAGTGGAAGGAAGGGGAAAGAGACACAACAAAGGCTCCTATTTAAGCCAGCACAAATTGCTGTAGGAAAGACATGGAGATGCTGGTCCAGAGCAGAGCTGCCAAGCTTGTGAGGGGTTTAGAGAACAAGTCATACGACGAGACACTGAGAGAGCTGGGCAGGTTTAATTTGGAGAAGAAGAGGCTGGGGGGGACCTCACTGCCCTCTACAACTACCTGAAGGGAAGTTGTTAGAGAGGTGGGTGTTGGCCTCGTCTCCTTGGTGACTAATGACAGAAGCAGGAGCAATGGTCTGAAGCTGAGGCAGGTGAAGTTTATATTAGATAGTAGGAAGAAGTTCTTTACAGAAAGTGGTGAGGCACTGGAACAGCCTTCCCAGGGAGGTGGTGGAGTCCCCATCCCTGGAAGTGTTGAAGAATCATGTAGGCATAGTGGTTCACACCTTGCTAGAGTGACAGAATGGAGGGGGTTAGTTTGTGTTTGTCAGTCTCTCAGGTATTTAAGTGTTTTGTTGGTGTGAGGATGGTTGGACTCAGTGATTTAGGAGGTCCTTTCCCACCAGGATTATCCTGTGATTCTGGAAGTGCATCCCTGACTCTTCATACTTGCAGTATATATTAATTTGTACATTATAGAGATAAAATTAAACAAATGCTAGCAACCAATTTTAAAGTGGGAGTTCATCGTTGCTCCTGTAACAACTGAGACAGCCTCCTCTCCCTTACAGTTATCAGTTACAATAACTGATATGAACTAATTTGACATCTGTCAAAATCCTACTTCATTTAGAAACCAATGTTGCTGCAATGTTTAATAGTTTAAAAGCTAGAATTTAAAATGCATCAGCCTTTAAATTTCAAAAAAGTCTTCATTTTTACCAGCATATTCATTCAGATTGCAGGCAGGGACGCTTGGAAAAGCATTACCAAGCTCTATCTGCTTTTCTGCTCACCCGCTCTTGAAGCAGTTCCACAACTTGCTGTATGCAATCATTCACATCGCAGGAATCCGTTTTTAGCACGAGCTCTGGAGATTCTGGTTTTTCATACTCAGAGTCAATCCCAGTAAAACCTACAGAACACAAAACAAAAACCTTAAGTGGCTTTTTCCGAAGGTGGCTCCATTTTAACAGTTAGTAACTCTTGCTAATGCAATTCTTTACAGACTTGAAAGAATTGTACTTTTTTTCAACTAGAAACACAAAGGAGAGGGACTAGTCCTCAGTCCAAAGAGCTTGCAATAGAAACCACGTAATCTGCTGAAGCCTTCTTAATGTGAGAGTCACCACTGTCTTCCTAATAATCAGCTGCATGAGGTCAGAAGTTGATTCAAATCGTCTGATCAGTCATGTCCCCAGTCCACACTGCATGTAAGGCAGGTACACTCACAGCCTTCAGCCCATTCGCTCATGTAATCAAAACACACCAACATTTCACATACGATGAAAGGATGCAACTACATCTAGGCTCACCTTTAATTTCTCCAGCCCTGGCTTTCTTATAGAGTCCTTTAACATCTCTCTGCTCACAGACATGCAATGGAGCATCCACAAAAACTTCAAAGAAAGGCAGACTTGCTCCTTCATGGATTTGTCTGGCATTATTACGATCCTGAAAGAAACCAGAAGGAAAAGAAATATTCAAAGGTGGCACCCACATAATATTACTGCATCTGTGCTCTCAACCTTCATCGTAGAGAAGTCGATAGTAAAATACAAACAAGTTTTCAAAGTGAGGAAGAAAAAAACCATGATTTGATCAGCATGCTCCATCAGTTTGGCTGCAGGGTAAATGCTGCCATGAAGACATAAACTGATGGAACATGCCCAGAGGAAGGCTGGAGCACCTCTCCTATGGGGACAGGCTAAGAGAGTTCAGGCTGTGCACCCTGGAAGAGACTTGGGAGATCTTACAGCAGCCTTCCACTACCTGAAGGGAGCTACAGGAAAGCTGGGAAGGGGCTGTTTTCAAGGGCTTGGAGCGGTAGGACCAGGGGGAGTGGTTTCAATCTGGAAGATGGGAGGTTTAGACTGAAAGTCAGGAGGAAGCTCTTCACAATGAAGGTGGTGAGACACTGGAACAGGTTGCCCAGGGAGGTTGTGGATGTCCCCTCTCTGAAAGTGTTCAAGGCCAGACTGGATGGGACCTTGAGCACCGTGGTCTAGTGAGGGAGTGTCCCTGCTCGTGGCTGGGGGAGGTTGGAACTAGATGATCTTGAAGGTCCCTTCCAACCTGAACCATTCTATGAACCTATGATTATTTTTATTTGAGATTAACATTTCTGAAACGTGAGTAATGATCTCTAGAAACCACAACTGTCATAAAGAGCGACAAGTAAGCCTCTGATTCTGGATACATTCAGCCCATATGTAACTGAAATCCTGAGCAACATTTTGTATTTTCCATGCACATTATCACCTAGAGGGCTTTCATTTACCTGAGTATAAGGAGAGATGAAACTAGTAATGCACACTAAACCAGCATCTGCAAAGAGTTTAGCAACCTCTGCAATACGACGGACATTTTCTTCTCTATCTTCCGGTGTGAAACCCAGGTTCTTGTTAAGGCCTTGGCGAATGTTGTCACCATCCAAGGTGTAGCATGGAATGCCATGGCATACTAAATACTCCTCCAGTGCCATGCTCACTGTAGTCTTCCCAGCACCAGACAGACCTAGAATATGCAGTAATATGTATTACAAGTTATGGCAAATGATAGTACACGTATCCTTTCTAGTGTGAAAAAAACAAGTGGTAGACATTAACAGCAATGTCTCTCGGGGATGCTGATCTGCAGTGCAAGCCAAGTGCCTTTTACACAAACAACAGATGTAGAGAAAGTAGGGCACAAAGTTAGATGTGCAATTAGAAGCAGATACAAGGGTTTGGCCTTGAGTGCCACTGCCACTTATAGAGGTGATGCACATTCCCCAACGCTGCTACTGGTGGTTGTTACTAACCTGAGCCAACTACAGTCAGAAATCCAACACAGAGTTATGTTTGCTCAGATGAGGAAGATCCTAGAGTGAAGTGAATTTCAGTCAACAAAAGAAATGGGATCAGACCAAATCACACTCAGTTCTTACTTCCTCAAGAATAACAGCACCAGATTAGACACCACAAACACACCAATACTCACACACAGCAGCTGTGCTCCACTAACCAGAGTGTGTTAATAAGAAGAAGTAATCTTAATACTACACTTCAATAATTGAGAAGTCTTGCTAGCTGTTTGCTTTAAACTGGAAATGTATTTAAATAGTTTTTCAGAGTAGATTTCAGGAAGTTTATCTACAGCACATGCTTCAGCTTATCCAGAGCAGTCAGTGCCCAAGTGGGCACAAACTCTAATCTCTGTAAGATGATTTTTATCCTTTGAGTAAGAAAAATAAAGATAACTGTAGCCAAAACACAAAGTTCCCTTGAGCTGTCCTACTTTTCTGTATTCTATCACCACCCTACTTCCTCCTCAAAAACAAAGGAAATTGGGCATCAGGTTTCCATCTGCTTCCAAAGGAAGACTGAAAAATTTGCCATGCTGATAACTGAGAAAGCATTTTTATCAGGATCTACTGCAAAAGGACATGAGTGAATTACCAGGAGAAACAGCAAATCAGCCTATCTGATTGCTTTAGCATTGACAGGCTGAAGCAGTATCACAAAAACAGGGGTGTGGTTAATTGATTGAGAAGGGTTCTCCTTCACATCTTCTCTGCCTTGGTGAGACCGCATCTGGAATATTGTATCCAGTTCTGGGCCCCTCAGTTCCAGAAGGACTCAAAACTGCTTGAGGGAGTCCAGCACAGAGCCACAAAGATGATGAAGGGAGTGGAGCATCTCTCTGATGAGGAAAGCCTGAGGGAGTTGTATCTCTTTAGCTTGGAGAAGAGGAGACTGAGGGGTGACCTCAGTAATGTTGATCAATATGAAAAAGGCAGGAGGACAAAGCCAGGCTCTGCCTAGTATGATCTAATGACAGGACAAGGGCCAGTGGGTGTCAGCTGGAACACAGGAGGTTTCACATAAACACGAGAAGAAACTCCTTCATGGTGGGGGATGACAGAGCCCAAGGAGGTTGTAGAGTCTCCTCTGGAGACGTTTAAAACCTGTCTGGGCATGTTCCTGTGTGACTTGGTCTAGTGAGATCCTGCTCTGGCAAGGGGATTGGACTAGATGATCTTTTGAGGTCCCTCCCAATCCCTAATTTCTGTGATTCTGTGAAAGGGCTCCATTCTTTTAACAAAGAAATATATGACAGCAAACTACTTTATCGAATAGGTTTGTAATGACTCTCAGCAATGTTTTATCAACTGCTTTACCTTTCAGACACATTCATTAACACCAGTGGAAACAAAATTCCTTTTAGTGTAGTAAGTTTGGCTAACACTCTGTGAAGATTTTCTGTATCACAATACAGAGGTGCTCTCTTACATTCATTTCTTTTTCACTTTCAGTTCTTACTGAAACTCCAACAGGATATTAAAGCATCCAGGAACTTTGCAAGACACAAAAATATCCTGACAGATTTATGAAACAAAGCTATCTTCCACAATGCACTTACCTCCTCTTTTTACAATTAAAACCATTCCATGAAACACACTCCACAGTGCTGATCTAACTCCCAGTGAACACTGCCTCAACGTGCAGTTGCTGTCCAAAGGCATAGGTTTTTATTAAAATGTTACTTGAACACAAAAAGACGACAAGAACATTCTAAAGAAGAGAGATTTCCAGAAAATACTCAGAAAATTTGAAAGAAGGGTAGGTTTCAGTTGTTAATAGGTAAAATGGACAGTAAGAAAAGGCAGAAACGGTTAAAAAACAAAACCAAAGCAAGCAAACAAACCAAACCATGAGCTCCAAAAAACAACTTGAATTAAGCACTGGGCAATAAACAATGCTCCCAGAGCACAGAATGCAATACATTCTCAAGTTACTATCTGTCCCTGAGCAATTTCTTGCTCGTGTACCAAAAAATATTGCATCACCGTCTTAGGTTCCACAAACATTCAACTTGGCAGGTTAAAAAAAGGAGCTACAGCTAAGTAGCTTTTCAGAATCGTAGCTTAAAGAAAAGGATCTCCAGAAATGTATGACTGTACCTGTTAACCAGACTGTGCATCCACGAAAACCACTTCTTGTTCCGACCACTTGGCCTCTCTTATTCCTGCTGACATGATGAGCCTGGTAGGTAACATTGGTGGCCCTTTGCATTCCCTGTAAAAGAAGTCGATTAGGTCTTTAACACAGCCAGCTGGCAAAGCACACTAAACTTATTTACAGGACAGAGAGAGATTTGGATACAGACCAACCAAGAGAAAAAAGAACACCCAATCCATTAGCTGCACTGTGGCTCAAAGGACACAAAGGAACTTAGAAAAGCCACCCATAATGGAATAACAGGATTATTGAAGGTGGAAAAGATCTCCAAGATCATAATGCCCAGTCATAGACTGATCTGTCACCACAACCTAGACCAGGGCACTAAGGGTCAGAGCCAGTTTGTTCTCCAACACCTCCAGGGATGGGGACTCCATCACTGCCCTGGGCAGTCCATTCCAGTGTCTGAGCACCTTGTCTATGAGGAATGGCTTCCTAATATCCAACCTAACGCTCCCTTGGCACAGCTTCAGGCCCTATCCTCTCATCCTGTCACTAGTTGCCTGGGACAAGAGCCCAACAGCCCCTTGTCTACAACTTCCCTTCAGTTAGTTAAAGAGAGTGATAAGGTCCTCCCTGAGTCTTCTCCGGGCTCCCTAATAAATCGCATCCTTTATATTCCTGTGGAACCT
The DNA here is from genome assembly GCA_013397515.1 of Upupa epops. NCBI lineage: Eukaryota > Metazoa > Chordata > Aves > Bucerotiformes > Upupidae > Upupa > Upupa epops. Next base: position 110,561 of record VZRI01002625.1, read on the forward strand.
GGGGTTGCCAGGATAGTCAACTACTACTTTCAAAGACAACTCCCCTAAGAAAAGTCAAACATGAAAATAAAGATCAACTGCTAGACCTGACTTCTATTTCAGTAATTTAAATCTTCAGTCTTCACACCACCAGTACAAGTGAGCTCATCAGGGGTGGCATGACTGGAGGAAGCCTGAGCTGCAGTAATTGTACACTACTAGACCTCACAGTGAAAAGTCAGACAAGCAGTATAGCCAAGACGCTGTATTTTAGATAACCAAAACTTCACCTCTTCAAAGACTTATTCTGTAAGACCACATGGGAAATGGCCCTCAGGGACAAGGGAGCAGAAGAGTGCTGGCAAATCTCTACAGAACCGTGTAGCCATGGTGCTTCATGCCCAGCTAGGGTGGCAAAACAAAAGGGGTTAGTTTGTGCTTTTCGATCTCTCAGGTATTTAAGATTTTGTTGGTGTGGGGATGGTTGGACTCTATGAACTAGGAGCTCCTTTCCCCACAGGATTATTCTGTTATATATACATTTACTACAAATATTGATGCGGCACAGAAAAACACTCTGGAGCAAAAATCAGAGACTCACATTGGTCGTGCTCTTAATGTGTTTCACCAGTCTTCACACTCCTGTCCACAGAATTTCATAAGTATCAAACCACAAAGCTAAATGGCCATACAAAATGACAGCAGAAATAAAGAACCATCAGCTCCTTTTACACTGTGTCAGAACATCGCTCACCTTGGTGATCCGTATTACCAACATTGAAATGAAGTTAGCATCAGAAAAACAACTCAATGATGTGCAAGTATTCATTTGAAAAAGGCTATTTTAAACCTTTTAGCCTAATTACACTCACTATGATTTCACTCACTATAATAGTCACTACCGAAAGGGCACGCTGGATTGCCGTAACGGGGCACTAATTTCAAAGGTCTATTTATCTGCTTTTTTCCCCAAGTATTGGAAAGTTCCTCTCTGACCTGCCCACAAAAATGTTTTTCCACCCTGTATTGCACAGTGTTTCCACAGTCCTTACACAAACTCTGCTCTTTAAGATTTTCCCTCTTACTCACTACACTAAACAAAAATCATGTTCCACTCCACTGCTCTCAATAACAGTGACATCAGCTGAGAAGGTTGACTTCTTATAGAATCATCAAGGTTGGAAAAGACTTTCAAGATCATCAAGTCCAAGCACCCACCCTACAACCCCCAATTATTAAACCATCTCCCAAAACATCATGTCTATCTGGTTTTTAGACCCCTCCAGAGATGGTGTCACCATTCCCTCCCTGGACAACCTGTTCTGAGGCCTCCCCACTCTTTCTGGAGAGAAGTTCTTCCTAAGATCCCATCTGACACTCCCCTGGTGCAACTTGACCCCATTTCTTCTTGTCCTATGGCTAGTCACCAGGGAGAAGCCAGCAGCCACTTCACTGTATCCTTCCTTTCCTCTCCCTCACTATTCCAGATTGTTTCTTACATTACATATGAATTGCCACTACAGGCTAATGTCTTTGTACTGAAGATTCTTTTAAATAGAGTATTGAACAAGCTGCTGTTGTTTGAATTTGAGCAGGTTTCTTCCCTGAGGCATTGGGAAGTTGCTAAGGCAACTCATCATGTTTAACTTGGAATTCCAAGTTGCTAAGGCAACTCATCATGTTTAACTTGGAATTCCAAGCTGAGGTGCTTTCTCAACTCTGCAAAACTTAGTACAGTGGTTTGGAGCTTCCTGTTCCCTGCTTCTTCACTGTCATCTTTGTCCAAAGAGAGACACATGGCACTGGACCAAGCACAGCAGCCACCTTGCCCTGGGAACATGGTAAATGGGGACAGTGGAATATCAGACCATCAGCAATGGAAATTTTTTCACCTGGAATCCATTGTTTGCTGAAATCAAGAGGGAGAGTCTTTCCTGCATTTGTGGCCCACAGGTATCTGCACCCTGGAAATGAAAGGCTGGTTTGGAAGCACAAGGCACAGTGAACTGGATCCTAACACGAAGCGCTGACACTGAGGGATGTGTGCATGGACCAAATGAACTCTGTATTTACAAGGAAAAAACTGCTGGAAGTCTCTTCCCTTTGAGGGGGTAGAGATAACAACTCAGCCCAGTTATGTAAGAACACGTGACTAATCCCTGTATATCTTTGGGGGGGGTTATGTGGGGTGAATTAAAAGTGTCTTCTTTTTCTTCCCCAAATTGAGCTGGTTTTTGGTCCTGCTTGAAACTTTCAGAAGAAGGTTTGAGCCCTCTTTGTTTTTTGTTTCAGTCCAGTAGCTAAACTGTTTAATCCCATGTTAGACCTGATGAACTGATGACACAAGCCTCTCAGGGGTGTGCACCAAAGAGCTGTAATGTACAAAGGACAAGGAAGCGTGATGCCCTGTAGCTTACGTTTTGTAATATAAAGCTAACTTTCCAGTTTTGCATGTAGTTGGCCAGGGAAATTAATATAGACATCTTAGAACTATGGAAAAAGCAAGGAAGGGAAAGAGAGAGACAGAGGAAGCACTAACTTTGCCAACTTATCTGCGTAAAGATTTGCCGGGAGAGATTTGACCCATATATTTTTCTTATTGTTGATGTTTTGCCCAGTTGCAATGTTTTTTTTGCCAAAGACAGATCTGACTATCTGTGCCAAGTATCTGTGATCTAGGAACTCGGATCAGACATCCAGATGAAGAAAAACAAACAAGATCAAAAGAGCAGAAATAAAACATTATTGCTTAATTGTTTTGTAGTTAACAGGCAGATCACTACAGTGGCACACACTGAATTTATTCTTCCTCGCTTCAGAGCACTGTGCTTCTACAGCCACTTCACATCAGATTTTATCTTTTGACAAAAGACCTCTGGAGTAGGAGGCAAAGCTTTTAATAGCAAACAGAGACTCCCCAGGCTACAGCACCAACATGAAACAGCTTTGAGGTTGGAGGCATCAGGATAGAAGTGTGTAAAGAACAGGTTTGTATACAAGCCATACATACTCAAGAGGCCGTGACTAATTCTATGTTCTGCACTTCTAAGATGATAGTGTTGATTCCCTAACACAACTCCCAGAAGCCAACAGCAACCCAACCAGCATCACTGTGAAACATAGTCTTACCTTTAATCACTGAATCATTGAGGCTGGAAAAGACCTCTGATATCATCCAGTCCAGCCCATGACCTAACATCACCACAATCAGCTAGACCAGGGCAGTAAGCGCTNAAGAGCCTAACCCCCACATGATTACAATTTCCATTCAGGTAGTCATAGAGAGTGATAAGGACCCCCTTGAGTCTCCTCTTCTCCAGGCTAAACAAACCCAGCTCTCTCAGCCTCTGTTCATCAGACTTTCCTTCTAGTCCCTTCCCCAGCCTTGTTGCTCTTCTAGACCCACTCCAGCCCCTCAATCTCTTTCTTCAAGTGAGGAGAACAGAAATGCCCCCAGTACTCAAAGCGAGGCCTTACTAGTGCCCAGTACAAGTGGAGAATTACATCCCTAGTCCTGCTGACCCCACTATTGCTGATACAAGCCAGGATGCCATTGGCTTTTCATGCCACCTGGGCGCCCTGCTGGCTCCTGTTCAACCGGTTGTCAACCAGTACTCCAAGGTCACTCTCTGCCAGGCTGTTCTCCAGCCACTCATTCCTCAGTCTGTAGTGCCTTTCCCATTTCCCACTCTCTTCTGCTATTTCCTGGTGCATTTACTAACTTGCTCACTACACACCTCTTACAAACCAGGAACACTCTGACAAAGCATTTTTATGACATTTATTCTTCAGCACTGACAGCTCAATCTGTAATTTTTTTACCCCCAAACCTCTGTTTTCAATGGCCAAGCAACAACTCAGGCAGACCAAATACTGCCCACTTTCTCCGACTACATACAAACGCAAGCAAGGAGAACTGACAGTTCCAACATAAAAATCCAACTACGATGTGTGCTCAAACAACAGCACTTCATCCAGGGGGATTGTGGAGTCTCCTTCTCTGGAGACATTCAAGACCCACCTGGATCTGTTCCTGTGTGACTTGGTCTAGGTGATCCTGCAGTGGCAGGGGGATTGGACTGGATGATCTTTCAGGGTCCCTTCTGATCCCTAATGATTCTAAGATTCTATGAAATGGGCAAATGAGGGACATGTGCTCAGCTGTGACACCGGAATGTGGACAGTGATGAATCCTGACGTATAGTGTCCACTCAGCTCCTCAACTATGCATATGGAAGAAATATGTATTTTAGCAGAATATATGATAGTTTATTAAAAACATATTCCCAGAGTAATGTCACTGTAGTGAACCTACCACCTTTAAACAATATGAAGGTTTGAGCAGTGCTGTGTGAGACATGTGCTTTCTATAGATGAAGAGAATGTATTTGACAAATGCTCTTTACTGTCTTCTTATTCTCTCAATACCTGGGCAAGCATCGTCTGAAGTTTGTGGAAGAGGATAGAGCCAATAAGAGCAGTAGGTAGGTGACAGCACCTAGGCGTGACTGAGCAGCCTAAACACTCCTTGATCCAGAGCGACATGGGTACTCAATGATTGTCAGAAGGCATAACAACATGCAAGTATAGAATTACAGAACAGAATCATCACGTCATTAAGATTGGAAGAGACTTCCATGATCATCAAGTCCAACCATCAACCCAAAGACCCGCATAGCTGTGTTCCTGTGTGATTTGGCCTACATGATCCTACTGTAGCAGGTGGATTGGACTAGATGATCTTTTGAGGTCCCTTCCTAATGATTCTATGATTCACCAGCCAATGACTCCAGCACTGGTATCACAGTGAACAGAAAAACAAAGCCAGAAACATCTCTGCTGAATATGCTCTTAGAAAGATGAGTTCTAAGGAGAACTCCCATGGCAAACTCCTAGAAATTACCTGTGAAATGAAGCAATATCTCAGCCATGTCAGGAATTTGAGCTACACTAAGGAAAGCAACTCACGTGTCCCTATCAAGCTAGTGCAATGGTAGTATTAGTGCTGATCACAGAATTATTGAGGCTGGAAAAGACAATAAGATCATCCAGTCCAGCCTATCACCTGACATCACCACAACAACTGGACCATGACACTAAGCACCACAGCCAGTCTGACATAAAACACCTCTGGGGATGGGGACTCAACCACCTCCCTGGGCAGTCCATTCCAGCGTCTGATCACCCTTTCCATGAGGAAGGGCTTCGTAACATTCAACCTAAACTTCCCTTGGCACAGCTTGCTTCAGGCCCTGCCCTCTCACCCTGTTACTAACTGCTTGGGAGTAGAGGCCAACCCCCACCAGACTACAACCTCCCTTCAGGTAGTTACAGAGAGTGATAAGGTCCCCCGAGTCTCTTCTTCTCCAGGCTAAACAACCCCAGCTCCCTCAGCCTCTCCTCTGTGTGCTGTTTGTTGTCCTCAGAGGTTGGCGTGCTGAGAGGATTTCAAGAGAAGAGGTGTATTTTGAATACTGCTGGATGCCCAGAGAAAAGTCCATTAGGCAAGGCTCTGTTGACTCCCCTCCAGGCTGCCAATTCCATCAGCATATAACAGGTCACTTTGACTTTGCTCTCAGATGAACAGACACAGAGTGAGAAACACCTGAACATTTGTCTGTGAAGCGTGTGAATCAGCAGTTTGTTGTTTTGGCAGCTGTTTTTGGGTGCTAAAGAGCATTTCAGCTGAGGTCTTCCAAAGAAAAGGACAGATGCGGAAGACTTCCTCTGCTTGCTATTATTACAGAGGGGGAGTAACTAACCTTGATTAATATTAGCAAACAGCTAATGTCAGTTAACTTTTAACATATGATCCCGTGATAGGGAAAATCCATCCTGGCTTTGCTTCTGACAAATAAAAGTCATAGGGAAACAGATCAACTCTTTCAAAAAGTTACTCGATCTCAACATGTGATTGTGCCTTTTCTTCAGAGAAACTGAAAGAATGTAACTTACCAATAACTCCCTTACCTAAACAAGCTGGAGCTTGCACAGGCTGGAACAGCCCTGGACAGGCACAACATCTATTGACAGTTTTTTATTACTAAGACAACTTCCCTAGTTTTCAGGCAATAGTGTGACTCGTGAATAGATTTGTCATTTTCATAAGAAATCCATAACCTGTGCTACTCACTACAGGTCTTCAAAGAATTCCACACTTCTGCTTCCATATCAGACCTCTCCTGGATTTTATCTCTCACTTGCTTCAGCTCTGAATTGTTTGAAAGAAATACATTCTGCTGTTTTGGGGTGGGTTTTTTTTCCCCCCACACTTGCCTTGCATTTTCCAAAGTACCCAACGTTCTCAAAGGCCTGCAGTGTATCTTCTAAATAGCTGCATTTTAGTCCTTGCTGTAAAACGATCTGCCCCCATCTTTATGAGCAAGAATGAAAGCTTTGCTTAGATTTTTTTTTAAAGTCCTGTCTCGACAGTTCTCCACATAGCAGGAGCCATACAAAGAGCCTCAGTCCTCGGCCAGCCCGAGGGTATGAATGGACACATTGTACATCTCGTTCTTAAGCCTTTCCATCCTCCAAGGTGCTGGAAGGCTCGCAGGCAGCGAGGAAACCCCTAGAGCTAAGGACTCACATTGGAACAGGCAGCTAGGAAACCCCTAGAGCTGAGGACTCACATTGGAACAGGCAGTGAGGAAACCCCCAGAGCTAAGGGCTCTCATCGGAACAGGCAGGGAGGAAACCCCCAGAGCTAAGGGCTCTCATCGGAACAGGCAGGGAAGAAACCCCCCCTATCCCCGGTGCTCTCGGGAGAGGCCTCCTGTCCTTCCCCATAGGCAGCCCCCACTTTGCCGATGGAGCGGCAGCGCCGGGAGCCGGGACCGCGCTGCTGGAGGCTCCACAGCGACAGCCCCGCTCCCTCAGGGCGCCCGTGCGCCTCCTTCCGTTAAAGGTCTCGGCTCGCCGCATCCTCTCGGACCCCGGTCGAGCGGTGCGGGGAGCTCTCGCCCGCTGCCACATCAGCACGAAGCTCGGCCGCTTCTTTCTTCCTTCCTCTTGCCCGCCCTTCCTCCCTCCCTTCTCCATCCTTTCTTGCTCGACCCGGCCCCGCTCCGCCGCCTCTCC
>VZRI01002625.1:117862-149762 GCA_013397515.1 Upupa epops
AGAGGCCGTTTGCCAGCTCCTAGTGCCCGGGTCCCTCCGCTCGTACCAGGCCAGTGGCTCCCTGCCTTCCCCCGTTAGCACAGGGCGGTGGAGGAGAGGCTGCTGTGCCCAGCAGAGAAATTGTCTGTCTCATTTTCCCCTGACAGTGTGGCCGGGAGGTCGAGGGAGGTTTTCCTTCCCCTCTCTGCCCTGCTGAGGCTGCATCTGGAATACTACATCTAATTCCAGGCTCCCCAGTTGAAGAAGGACAGTGAGCTGCTGGAAGGACTNTGAGCTGCTGGAAAGACTCCAGCACAGAGCTACCAAGATGATCAGGGGGCTGTAGTATCTGCCTTAGGAGGAGAGGCTGAGAGAGCTGGGCCTGTTCAGCGTGGAAAGGAGGAGACTGGGGCGGGGGGGAATCATAGAATCTCATTAATGCTTGCCCTAAAGCGTAAGGATAACTGTCAGGAGGAAGGGATCAGACTCTTGTCAGTGGTGCCCAGGGCAGTAGGCACAAACTGGAACATAGAGGTTCCACCTAAACACAAGAAAAAACTTTATTATGAGTGAAACAAAGCACTGGAACGGAGTGCAGAGTGATTGTGGAGCTTTCCTGTGTAGAGGCATATAGATCTCCCCAGGATGTGCTCCTGTGTGATCTCTAGGAGATCCTGCTCTAGTAGAGGGATTGGACCGGATGATTTTCAGAAGTGCCTTCCTCCCTCTACCAGCAGCCAAAGCAGAACACTCTTTCCCCTGCCTTTGAAGAAAGACAGGGCTCTGATGTAAAGCATTCGCTTGGAGGTGATAAAACCCTGAGAAGCAGCAGAGTGATGTAGTCATGAGTGATGTGGGAGGTTTGTTTCTATTAAGTCTCCCACCAAGCAAGGATTTACCCCACAGAGCTGTGCTGTGTTCTAGCAAATGTCAAAAGTTCTTGGGTAAGAAAATAAGAACTTGGATAAGTTCTTGAATAAGAACTTAGGGTTCTAAATTCATGCTTTTCTTAAGTTCTTGGATAAGAACTTCTGGAACTGCTTTAGCAGGCGGGTGCTAATCTTAAGGTGGAGATGATGCCACATTAACAGGAGTTACATTTCCTGTATAAACATTAATCCGTTTGTATTAGTTCAAGAGATTAATTGCTTTAGCACTTGAGTGCTAATCTGATGGTGTAAATGTGCCCTGCTAACTGAGTTGCATTTACTGTAAAAATACTAGCCTATTTAGTGTGTAGATTGTTGTCTGGCAGGTTAGGCAGGAAATAAAAAGGCCTGTTTTATGGGTGAATGTTTACTCCTGCTATATCAGAAAACCATCTTTGCAGAGATAGCGAAAAGTTTGGTTTCAAAGAGGATTGTGAAATTCAGACTGAAAGCTTAAAATCCTTACACAAAGTAGATGTCTTCTCTGAAATAACAATTAGAAATTGTATCAGGCAATTTGAAGTTTAGGTAGAATTAATAGTAGATAACCAAGTAATACAGTTACTTCTTTAAGCTTGTGACTGTGTGACAGAGGCAGAGCCTGAATTTTAATCAGCAAAATCTCTCTCACAACACTCTCCCAGATATGGAATGAGAACCAGCTTGCTGCTGTGCAACAGTGAGCTGAGGGCTTCCCCCTGTGCTGTTATGTCTAGGGCACACTTGGCCAGCTATTCTTTGCACAACATGGTTTTACACAGCTTGAGAGTAATCGTAAATATCGCTTGTGATCTGTTGTGGTTTGAGCTAGCTAGTCTGCAGCAAATGAACTTTAGCCCAGTCAGGGGCAGCACAGTAATACAAAATCTGAGCAGCAATTCCTAAAGCAAATCATCTTCAAGATTAACACTTCAAATTGAAGTCTATATATACTATATGGAGAGTATATGTGCATACATGTGCAATTATTATGCTATAGAAGCTGAGTAGAATCTGTGAGTCTAATTGGAGTGTTTTCTGCAGAAAAGTTTACAGTTTGGTTTTAAAAAGTTGAAAAGGAAAGTGGCTGCCCCCACACACACACACACACTGCACCCCTCTTCTTCCCGCTTGGTGACTTTGGGCTTCTTCACTCTCTCCAGTTTGGACTGTTCAGAGTTGCATTGCTGTCGTGGAGAGAAAGTGTTATCACTTCTGAAGACGTGTGGGAGGAACTATCAAAGCATGCTAATTTATCTGTGTTCAGCTGGACACTGAGGATACTGAACACTGAAGACTGATGTTCAAGATCAAAGTCAGACAACCACCATGATTTGAGAGAAGCTATGGTGAAGATAATACTGAACTATGCTTTGGATGTTTTCTGTCTCAGTTAACTGTAAGAGTATGTGACAAAACTCCGTATGTCTGTATCTATATCTTGTGTGGGGTTGGTTTTTCTGATGTGCGGTGGGGGGATTGAATTAAAATGTCATAAGGCCTTTCTTCTCCAACCGAGTTGTTCCATTGCTGCAGATCTGTAAATGGGTTTGTCAAACCCTCCCTTTGTGTCTGATGCTTTAGATGGGAGATCTTGGTTGAAATACAGTCAGGGTTTCTGACCCATGATGTCGGTGGCAACCCATGTGGGACGCATGGGGATCCAGATAAGGACCCACAACACGACACTGCTGCTTCGGCCACTACAATAGTACAGGAAATAGTAACTATATAGTGAAGCCATTTGTGTGGATGCAGTATATCAAGCAATAACCAAGTCTAATGGCACGAGTAGAGGTTGTATTTTATCAGTTTGTCACTGCTTCAGTGAAAATGTTAATATACTTCTGGCATACAGAAGTTGAATACGTTAGTCTATCTAGAGCTGCCTATGTATTGTGCATCTCTAACTTCTTAACCTCCTTAAACTATTAAGGAGGGTGATGAGAAAAGCGTTCTTTAAAGTAGGAATTAAATCTGCCTAGCCAGGCAGGATTGCTGACTTCACCAGACCCACATCTGCAGCTCGCATCCAGTGAGGAAGAAGCCTGAGAACAGATGAGGTGAGGCTCTGGAGACTAGCTGGAGCTGCAGTTACTCCCATGAGTAAAGGATGCAGAGTGAGGCTGGAGAAAAAATACTCCCTGCAAGAGTATTAACATGATCTCAGTTTGCTTTACTTCTTGGAACACGTGATGAACACATGCAGTGGTCAAATACTCTTTTCTCTAAAGAGCGTGATACACTTTCCCCTGTAAGAGTCCCAAAGCATCATTAAAAGCATTAAACCTGGTTTGTGAAAGAAGTCTGAACATAAAAGTAATAAAAGCAGATTCTCTTTACAAACTGTGCAGTGAATTCAGTGCTTGACAAAACTGTTTTTACTACATAGATTCATAGATTGGTTCAGGTTGGAAGAGACCTTAAAGATCATCTAGTTCCAAATCCCTGCCATGAGCAGGGACACCTCCCACGAGACCAGGTTGCCCAAGGCCTCATCCAATCTTAATGAGCTCCCGAGTGTTTTATCTATTAGCTAAATCTTCTCTTTAAGCCAGAAAGCAAAGAAAATTGCATTATACCCAAGTTATACTGAGGCAAAACTTAATTTATGAAAGGAGGTTTGACCAGAAACTCAGTACAAGTGGCAAAGTTGACCATTACTGTACAGTATCTGCAAGAATATGAAAGACTCCACATTGCTCAAGTGGCACAAAACTGGTCTGGAATAAAATCTCAAGTTTCTGACATTAACAATTTAATAAATAAGCACAAATGGAATGATACTGCTGAACTGTGCACCGAGAACAAACTTAGAGTGGAGTGAGTTGCTAACTCGTTCTAGAATCAAAGACAAAAGAAGGACTGTAGGAACTTAGAAATACAATAGAAATGAAAGCTTCCACTTTGTAGGATGAGAAGAACTGAGGCATGCAGGCACTTCTGCATAGGATGTGTGTATTTTGTAAGGGTTTTTGTCTGTGTAAGCTCTGCATGGGAATTCGGGTAATTTCCAGTGCCTCTTTCCTGAAGTCTCTCATGGTGGATCGATTTCCATATCCCAGCCAGGGTGCTCTGAACTTAAAAAGCAAATTTCTGTGGAAGTCCTTAGCAAAATGCAAATCAGTAAACAATCTCTGATGAATTGCAGTTATTTCTTAATCTGCTTCCAGCCTGAGTTCAACAACTGTTCTCATAACAGCGAGTGCTCTTGCAACTCTTCTTTATGGATCTATCCCTGTGGATCTAATCCCTGTGGATCTCATGTGCTGCCTACCTGTGCCCTTATTAAGTGTTAAGGTCTAGTTAGAGAATGACAGCAGAAATGGTATTATGAGCTAAATTTTTCCATCGTCTGAGTCCCCCTAAAGAAGATCCACTGTGCACCTGGAAAAACCACCAGCATTTAGTATTTTTAAACCAATCATGATGCTGACTTCTTGTGTCAAAGAGCTCCTCTGTAAAATGACCATCATAAACATGGATTTGTTGTCCTTGCAGGAGCAACACAAACAAAACATCCTCTGTTCTTGTGCTTAACTTTAAAAAGTGAATTCCCGTGAAAATGAAGGTACTCGTTACAAACAAATTGCTAGAGTCTTTGTAGGCGGCACAGGGCTAGTTAAAGAAGTGGTTGTATCCTGATTTGCAGTTTGGTCACAGATGAGGTTTTAGACAAAACAGCCTACACCCATATAACCAGTGAAGAAGAACTGAGTGCCCAGAGCAAGTTCTACATATGGACATGCTGACCAGACCAGCTCAGGGCAATCCCTTCAATTCCACGTAGGGATAATCACAGAGTAATCCTGGTTGGAAAGGACCTCCTAAATCACTGAGTCTGACCATCCCCAGAGATCAAAAAACACAAACTAACCCCATCCATGCTGCCACTGTAGCAGGGTGTGAAGCAGCATCGCTACATGGTTCTTCAACACCTCCAGTGACAGGGACTCCACCACCTCCCTGGGAAGGCTGTTCCAATGCCTCGACACTCCTTCTGTAACAGATTTCTTCCCAAGATCCAATCTAACCCTGCCCTGCCTCAACTTCAGACCACTGCCCCTGGTTCTGTCATCAGTCACCAAGGAGAAAAGGCAAACACCTACCTCTCTACAACCTCTCTTCAGATAGTTGTAGAGGGCAATGAAGTCCCCCCCTCAGCCTCCTCTTCTCCAAAGTAAACCTGCCCAGCTCTCTCAGCCTCTCCTCATACAATTGGTTCTCTAAACATGAGCTTGGTAGCTCTCCTCTGGTTACTCCAGCATCTCCATGTCATTCCTATCATCAGGGACCCAGAACTGAACACAGTACCCGAGATGATGCCTCACTTGGGCCAAGTACAAGGGCACAATTACTTCCTTTCTCCTGCTGACCACACTATTCCTGATACAAGCCAGGAACCTGTTGGCCTTCTTGGCCACTTGGGCACACTGCTGGCTTATATTAAACCAGCTGTGTACCACAGACATAGAAAATAATTCTCTGTTGAGTTAGCTTCTGCATAGCCAGTTCTACTCTCTAATACCAATCAGTCTGAAGCATGGAGTAAGAGACCCAATGTGCGTTACTTCACGTTATCAAACAGACTGATACAGAGCACCATGCAGTTTCAATCTCCACTAAAACCCGAGCTACTGACCACATAAGGAGAACGATATTTCATCTTGGGTTATATTAAAGCTGTTCAAATATGCAGTGAAAAAAACTGATTTTTGAAGAAAACATATTTATTTGATCATAATATTTAAAAATGTATGTTTCCTGATATTTACTTTTTCATCTAGAGTTTCACCAGGCACTTTGTCCCAAGATGACAGTTGAAACAACATGGCTCAATCAAGTTTCAACATGGTCAAAACCAGACAAGATTGAGTAACTTCCAGAAATCAATGATAACATGCAAGGGATGTCTGAATTAGACTGGACTCAAGCACTCTGTTGGGAAAGACTGGCCGTCTATTTGCGTAGAGCTGACATGCAAACACAGAAGTGAGGAAGAGTGTTGATGGTTTCAAGTATTGGAAACAGGAAGAACAGTCTCTAATGGTTCTTAGCCATAAATTCCTTAGGCAGTGGTGTCCCATTGGAGATGCTATTTTTCTTCAGACCCCAGGCTTGTAGTGGAAAAGACTACTGCCAAAACTACCTGAGATTAATGATGTGTGTGGATACTTCAGCCTGGAGTGCCGGCAAGATACACTCATCTGCATACAAAATACATGAGTGCAGGAAGTCCTGTGTAACTCCCATACTTGAGAAAGATGGGAGTAGAGGAGATATTTCTGAGAACCCCTTCCCTGTCTTTAGCAAAAGCTTTTAATAAATTCTTTAATATTTGAACTGATATCTATGTCCAGCAGAACAATTTGTCCCAGCTCTTTAAAGAGGCCACAGAAAGATTAGCAGAAACGCTAATAAAACCCCAGGGTGATGAGAATCCCATTTGGTTTCAGATGTTCTGCTTTCATACATTAGCTCAGATTTGTTTTCATGTCCCACGGTGCACAGGATTACAGCTCCCTTCTCAATTGTGTTGCTGTATTGCATGTGCTGAGTTTGCTCATCAGACACATAAACTCACCTTGACTACCATCAGTGTTGGAAAAGACCTAGAACTGCTTGAGAGAGTCCAGCACAGAGCCACAAAGATGATTAAGGGAGCAGAACATCCCCCTGATGAGGAAAGGCTGAGGACTTAGGTCTCTTTAGCTTAAATATGAGAAGAAACTTCTTCACAGTGAGGGTTACAGAGCACTGGAACAGGCTGCCTAGGGAGGTCGTGGATTGTTCTTCTCTGGAGATGTATAAAACCCTCCTGGACATGTTCCTGTGCTGGATCTAAGGGACCCTGCTGAAGCAGGGGGATTGGACTGGATGATCTTTCAAGGTCCCTTCCAATCCCTAACATTCTGTGATTTCTGTGATCTTCAAGTCCAACCATCAGCCCTACCCTACAAAGTTCAGCACAACATCTAAATGATCTTTAAACACCTCCAGGGATGGTGACTCAACCCACACCCTGAGTAACCTGTTCCAGTGCCTGACCACTCTTTCTATGAAAAAAATGTTTCCTAATGTCCAGCCTAACCGTCCCCTGTTGTAGTCAGAACCCATCCCCTCTCGTTCTATCACTAACTGCTTGTGACAAGAGACCAGCACCAACCTCTCCACAACATCCTTTCGGGTAGTTGTAAAGTGATGGAGTCTCCTCTCAGCCTCCTGTTCTTCAAACTAAAGAGCCCCAGCTCTCACTCCTCATAAGATTTATTCTGCAAGCCCTTCACCAGCTTTGTTGCCCTCTGCACTTGCTCCAGCAGCTTGAATATGGTAATATCGAGGTAATAACAGGATGCTAGGGGAAGCTGAACAGGTGTCATAGAAAGTATCGGGGTACACAGTGATGCCGTGCTGACCGATGGAAGTCCGGCTCTGAAAGGTTTCCAGAGAAGCAGACTGACGCAGGTACTGACCCCCGAAGAGGTAGCAGGAGCAGGGAGGGTACTAGAACTCTGCTATAAAACTCCTGCAGAATTCCTGCAGAGCTCACTTTGTAAGGAGAGATCAAAATATGACTGTCATAGTGATGGGGTAGAGCAGAAGTGCACAGTTATGAAACATTTGATTCTCATGCTTCATAATCTGAAAAAACAAAGGCACATCTCCTCTGGAACGTTCCGAGAGCTGGCATTTCAGCTGCTGTCAAAGCTGAGATGACCACTAGAGGTCAATCGATGAACAGGGAATAGAATCACAGACACCTCAAGGCTGGAAAAGACCTTCAAGAACAGCAAGTCCAACCGCCCATGCTGCAACCCCTAACCACTAGAGCATCTCCTGAAACACCGTCTGCCTGTCTGGGTTGTTTTTCCAAACTCTTCGTTGCTTTCTTCTTTGTCATTAACAACATCACTGGTGGAGTTCATAAGGCGCTTAAATCCAGCAACTCAAGAGTCAGGAAGAGTCTATTTAAACAAAGTACAGGCATTTTGCTAAAGGTGAAAAATAGGAAATTATTTGCCAGATGTGGAAGTCTGAAGCAGCTTTAACTGAAGGAGTCTCTTCAAGACATCTCTGGGGAACTTGGAATTTATATTCTCCCAGAATAACTGCTTCAGCCCCCAGTGGGATGCGTTACCAACCAGAGTTAGGAGCAGAGCTGTTGCAATACTTCACACTCAGAGCTGGTCACTTCCTGTGTCCCCTCTTTCAGTTAAAAATGACAGAAGCAACAGTCGGTTGGTTGGCTAACTAACAGCTAACTTGGTTCCCAAGTAGCAATTCTTCATGTCAGTGCCTCAGACAGCAGCTTGTCTTAGTCTGTCTTCACTGACTTGTTAGAACAGATGCTCAGTGCACTTAATCAAATCAAAAGGAGCTGAAGACTTCAGCCCTTTTTAAGAGGCTTTCAGCCCAGTAGCTAACAGGATCAATCTCTAAACGGTAAAGTAATCACTTAATGTTTTTTATTCTGCTGACAGAGGGAATGGTTTACAGCTAAAAGAGGGTAGGTTTACATTGCGTTTTAGGAAGAAATTCCTCACTGTGAAGAATGTGGATTCCCACCCCCTCCCCTCTCTCTGTGGAAGTGTTCAAAGCCTGGTTGTATAAGGCTCTGGGCAACCTGGTCTAGTGAGAGGTGTCTGCCCATGGCAGAGAGGTTGGAACTAGATGATCTCTGAGGTCCTTTCCAGTCTAAGTCAATCCTGTCTCCTAGCTCCAGGATCTGCTTGTCCAGGGAACAACTAGTCCTTCTGCAACTGTGGCAAAGGCAGCATTCAGCCTTTCCCCCACCTTTCATCACTAGGTTTACCTCTGCTTCAAATACTGGATGAAGATTCTGCCCAGTCCTGCATTTCTTGTGCTGGGAAGCTGCGTGGACAGGGAAGGGTGTGGAGATACTGAAATCTCATTTCTGGAAAATTGTTCCTGTTATTTTTACCCTTCTGAACAGGGAGAAACATGAGCAGCCGCCTCAGTTAGTGTGGTCAGTAGCTCCTCTGAGAACTCTGCCCAGCCCTGGGTGTTGTCCCAAACCTGGGTTATTCTCCTGTGTCCAAACCCAGTTGACAGTGTCAAGATATTTGTGTTGCAGAATCATGGAATCTTTTGGAGCCCATCAAGTCATTGAAGTCCCAATAATAACCAATGCCTGTGGTTGGGAGGCTGCTTCCAGCAGCCTATAGAAAGCTTCATCAACTTCCCCATCCTGATTAGGTGACCTGTAATAAATACCCACAGCAGTGTCTCCCATGCTTGTTGCACTGGGTAGGAGCTTCTTGCCAATGCCCCCTGCCCTCCAAGTCACCACATGCACTCAGCCGTAGAGGAGAGCGAGTTCTCTGGGATCAGGGCTCTGTCTGCCTGATGAGTTTCAGTCATGGAATACAGAAATTGACCCTCCAGTGCTCTGCTGTGCCAAATGCTATGGTCCCTACCGATCTTAGGAGATATGTTATTGTGATGAATAATTTTTTGTATTAACATTATTACTTAGAATTGGATTGTAATGATATAAAATACAGTCATGCAGGAAAAAAGAGTGTTTCAACTGTGTGCTTTTGTTCTCTAGAAAATTATGCTGCAGAATCATCTTTCAAGATGTTATGAGAGGATGAGAAATAAAGCTCAGAGTAATTTGAAATGAAGAGAACATTTGAATAGGAAGGGCAAAGAAACAGAAGTTAAATAAGGTAGAAAACAAAGCAAGCTTTGAATTTGTGAAGGCAGGTGTACCTATGGCAGAACCATCACTGCATTCATGTCTAAATTTCCTTTATGCTAAGACCCTCATTTCTGTCTTCTCTATAGTCTGGAAATCAAGGCAGGTGATCACGACCAAATGATCCTGAAACAAAGGCATTCTTCTACAGTCATCTTCTCGAGGAAATTGTTCTTCCCAAGTAAATTTTAGAGACAAATGTCTGTGCTCCATAAGCATTACTGCAACACTTCTAAGTGTTTACTTTCTCGCTGGTAGCTTAGGGTATTAACCACCACGGTTGTTTTGACTAGACTAAGTGGTTACATCTAGGTGTAGCCTAATGCATGCAACCACAATCCATGTAGCACAATCGGCAGTCGGTCAGAAGAGTGACAATTACATTGTCTACAGTACAGAGAAAAATAAACAAGGGGATTTGGTGTTATGCTCTAAGGCAAGAGGCTTCTACATAGAGCTTTGACTTCAATAATTTACCTGAGTAATTACATTTACATTAGCCTGAGGTAAGGCAGTTTTAAACTCCCTCTCTGTAGGAGTTGTGCAGTGGAGCTGTGTGAAGAATCATAGAATCATTAGGGATCAGAAGGGACTGCGAAAGATCATTTAGTCCAATCCTCCTGCCACAGCAGGATCACCTAGACCAAGTCACACAGGAGAACATGGTCTTGTTACTAGAACAAGGTGAAGTATGGCCAAGCGACTATTTTATCCGTATTTCAATAAACTTTTGTGGAGGGGAAGAGAAGGGGGCAAAGTCATCACATAGAATTTTGATACAGAAAGGTAACCTGCATGAGCAGGGGAAGACTCACAACAGGAAACACACTTTTTGCTAAGATTCCTTATTTCAAACTCAATTAATCAAGAATAAAACCTAGAAATGGAAATTAAGTTCCTTCTAGCGGAATTATTATGATCTTGCTTAATAAGTGTTCTTTATCCTGCAGAACATCTTTCATGCTTTAGTACCATTCTTTGACTTAGGGATAGTAGCTTTGCAGCAAACTTATTAGACTTTGTTTCAACTCGAATTGATTTTAGTCCCCTAGCTTGGTGAAGCTTGACTTCATCCAGAACATGATTCCAAACCATCCAGAGCATGATTTCATGCATATGAGCAGCTGACTTCCAGCTGTGGAAGTTCCGTGTGGTAACTGGGGGGGGCAAATCCATTAAGCCTTTTGATCTGGTTAAACTGTCCTGTACCATAAAATTACCTCACTTCTTGCTGCCACTCACAGTCACCTTGCTTTGCAGAATCATCTCCAACTACTTGCTTTCTAAACGTTTGCGTGTGCATGCAGTTTGTCAGCAGTTACATGCAATTTGTCTCCAGTGTGTGGAGACAGGATTTACCAGCAGAAGATCTTGTTTCTAAATCTGTTTTTAGCTACTGGCTGTTCTCTTCTGATTTTTTCACCTTTGGTTCAGCAGAGCTAAAAATGAACGAGGAGGGCTTTGTGGAACCTGTAATTATGGCACTCAGTGAAAATTGCACCAGAAGAAAGCCTAGAGCAACTACTGTGGGAAACCACATCAAGAACCACTCTGTGTATATTTACACAGCAGCTATACAGTTGTATTCTGCTCTGAGATATGAATATGTCCTTTGCAATCTTCCTGCGTAATCTGGAATGGGAGAAGGACAGTTTAATGGGTCTTCTTTAGCTCAGGGAACATATTCTTCTCAGGCAATTTTGAAGGTTCCTCAGGAAATTTTCCAGAGATAACAGCTAACCCGTCAAAAACTAGGGAAGAGAAAAAACATAACGCAAAGATAAGCAACTTAGACGCTTGTCTTTTACACAATCTCCCTGTCTGTTTGTAGATATCAGGGAAGGATAGAATCTAAACCTTCACATTAAACCAAACCAGTCGTTTCTCCTCTACAGCTACTAACTGTAGCGAGAGGACTCCAAGCACAACGTTGGCTGCCAAATCTTTCATGCACGAGAACAATTTGTTCAAAGTGTAGAACACAAACAAACTTCTCACAGACTTTCCCCTGCACTCGAAACAATGCAAGCTTTTCATGTTATTTGCTCAGAAATCTGTACTTGGGATCCAGCAGGTGCTTTTCCATGGCTTCACACTGCATAAGATTTGCAGCTCAAAGAAACAAAATCTCCTTCTGAGATGACACAGGGTTGTATCTTCTGACTGAAGCAAAACGTGGGATTGACAGTCTCCATACAAAGTGGCTCAAGCACACTCTGCCACACTCCATCCTGGTCAGACTCTGTGCAATTTGTCAGGTGTGTTTGGCTGCCTTTGCTCCCCACTGCAGCCTCACCCTTTCCACCTCAGACTGCAATTTTTTGGCCGCTGGCTTGAAAGGCTCCACTGCAGACCTAACACTTAGAGCAAACCTTGTGATATATCTAGACAAGTCAGAACCTGTAATCTCTCACTTCAGAGCTCATATATGAAGCCCTTGATTCATTGTGGTTTACAAAAACTTTGAAGCAAAATGCACTCTTTGGCAATAACGAAGCCCACAGCCTTCTGGCCCCTTTTCATCAGCCTGTCTGATGCCAAGAACGAAGAGGCTTTCCTCTGCCTTAATAGCCATGTCCCTGAAATAGCAGATATGGTACTCAGCAACCACCTGATTACATTTCAGGAGGACAATAACCTAGAAACCCAACAACCAGAAGACAGTGTTTTCAAACAAGTAGAATAAGCTACCACATCTCCTGGAATACCACTGTTAGAAAAGGAAGGCATCGGACCAGGAGAACTTTCCTTTCAGATGCTCTGGCTTCAGGAATAACAGCTCCAGACTATCTGTGGTGAAGGCTTGGTGCTGATGGCAAGATAGATATCACGGTACTGGAGTGGATCCAGAGGAGAGCAACGAGGCTGGTGAAGGGTCTAGAGGGAAAGTCTTAGGAAGAGACACTGAGGGAGCTGGGGTTGTTTAGCCTGGAGGAGATTCAGGTGGAACCTCAAGGGCTCTTCTCCCAATCAACTAGTGATAGGACAAGAGGTCAGGGCCTGAAGCTGCACCAGGGGAGGATGTGGAGTGAGGACCAGAGAGCCCACTGGAATGGACAGCCCAGGGAGGTAGTGGAGTCCCTGCTCCTGGAGGTGTTTAAGGAAAGACTGGACATGGAACTTAATGCCCTCGTCTAGTTGAATGTGGTGATGTTAAGTCATAGACTGAGCTGGATGATCTCAGAGAGCTCTTTTCCAGCCTTAACAGTTCTGTGATTCTGTGAGTCAGCACCTTGCACAAATACTAAGGCCAGAAAAATGGCCCAACCCACACTTTACAGAAATTCTAAGGCAAAGTGCTTTTCTTTACTAAGCAAAATTCAGATTTCCCTGAAGTCATTACTGGAGGTGCTGAATGGCTTCATTTACAGCAGATATTGCAAAGAAAAATCCAGTGCCCTACGCAAGGAGCAGGGGTTCAGATTCCTTGAAATGCTTGCAATTCTCTTTCATGATAAACAATGACATTGTTGTTTGTCTCTGGAATGGTATTTTTTCCATAAGTTGGAGATGAATATTGCAAGGATCTAAACTGCATGTTTTATTTTTCACATTCAACTAAGGAGTATAAGATGGCTTTTGGATGCCTTAGAGATTTCAGCTCTGCCCTAGTGCTGTGCCAACATGGAAAATTCATGTTTCACTACCTGTTAGGCAGGACGGTTTGTACTGTTCTGTATTAGGTTAGCATTTATCAGTCTATTTCCTATCTCATTTTCCCTCTTATTTCACCCAGAGTGATTTAGCAGCAATGCCGATAGGAGAGAGGTTG
This sequence comes from Upupa epops, assembly GCA_013397515.1. Lineage (NCBI taxonomy): Eukaryota > Metazoa > Chordata > Aves > Bucerotiformes > Upupidae > Upupa > Upupa epops. The sequence continues at coordinate 131,244 of VZRI01002625.1, forward strand.
CTGGGGGGAAAGTTTTAAGGCAATACAGACACTGTGTGCAAGGGGAGACACAAGAGAGGCTCTGGGAAGAAGGAGTGGAGGGTAAAAGTTTACAAAAAACTCAACATGAGCCATCAATGTTTGCTTGCAGCCCAGAAAGACAACCACATCCTGGGCTGCATCAAGAGAATTGTGACCAGTAGGGTGAGGGAGGTGATCCTCCCCCTCTATTCTGCTCTCATGAGACCCCATCTGGAGTATTGCATACAGTTCTGAAGCCCCCTGAAGGGGGCTACAGGAAAGCTGGGGAGGGGCTGTTTCCAAGGGCTTAGAGTGGTAGGACCACAGGGAATGGTTTCAGTCTGGAAGAGGGGTGGTTTAGACTGGAAGTCAGGAGGAAGTTCTTCACGACGAGGATGCTGAGACACTGGAACAGGTTGCCCATGGAGGTTGTGGCTGCCCCCTCCCTGGAGGTGTTTAAGGCCAAATTGGATGGGACCTTGAGCAACCTGGTCTAGTGGGGGTGTCCCTGCTCATGGCAGGGGGTATGGAACTAGATGATCTTGAAGGTCCCTTCCAACCTGAACCATTCTATGAATCTATGAAAAGCCAGATGTCATCTGATATGGTTGTTTTGATCTGCTGCGCACTTGCACTTTGGCTCTGCGTTTCACCCTCACACCCTCGGCTGCCTGAGTGCTCTGACTCCATTTTGGTTTGTTTTCCTCTGGGCTCCACTCTGGGATGGCAATCTTCCCACTGGCCCCAGTTGCTCTGGAGTCATGCCCCTTCGTGCCTGCCACGGTGGTTCTCCCCCTGCTCCAGGCACTTCTCTGCCACTGGTGGCCTGGTGGCTCTTCAGATTGCAGCTCCAGTTGTATTCTTTTTATACATTATTTCTCTCTCCTCTTGTACTCTCTTTTCTCTCATTATCTCTCTTACTTTCCCCCATTAATATTACAGCATTTTATTCCAACCACCTGATCTCTATTATTCTAAGATTCTCCTATATCAAAATAATCTGCCCTGTGGGAGTTCTGTCTTTAACCCTAAAGCCAGGACGTGTTCCTAGTGGGAATACCCTGATCTTTGTGCCTTTTGCAGATTCTGACTCTATCCTCTAGAAGGCTGATCAGGCAGAGTACGGTGCAGTTGGTGCATCTTTCCTGTTTTGGTGTAGATACAGGAAAAAAACATCCCGTGTTAATTAGGAAATTTATAATTAGATAATATAAACAACTGGAAAAAAGTCTCACTTTTTAAAGACACAGCGTATGATAGAGAAGAACGATTCAGACTGAACTAATTAGTAACTCTTACGGTACATGAGAGTAACTCGTAACAGCAAAGACACAGAATAACAGGCATTTCAGCAATTAAATGAGGTAATTACAGCCAGGCTCCTCCTTTTATTCCCTGGTTTAGGTACAACCCCTGTGGATTTGCTGACTGTTAGGCAGACAGCCAAATGAGTCCAGTATAGTTGATGCTTGAGGTACCTCAGTACTGTTCTCCTTTCAACAGCAAAAATGCCTGAAATGGTGAACTGGAAAACAGAGAGCAGTTAGTTAAGCGAATGAGGCAAGTATTGTATGATATTAATACAGATCAGCAAAGGGAGGAAGGGCAGAGCAGAGGAAACAATAAACTACAAAGCTATTAAACTGCCTTGAATAGTGTACAAGGTTGTAAATCAAACAGCACAGGCAAGAACAGCTGCCACATCAAGGAAAAGGGAAATCTGAAAGAGAGAAAAGGACAGCTTACTCTTATGTGATTCAGACTGTATGAGATCCGTGCTGTCTTTTGTTTTGAAGTGAAAACAACTGGTGTTTCTAGCCAAATAAACCTAATGTTTATGTACCTTATGAAACCATTACATCAGCCAATACAGAATTAGCCCACAATGGGGAAAAAGGTTTAACTGTGAGGGAAAGTAAAACGTTAGAGGTCAGAAATTAACTGGAATCAGATCAAAATGACACAGAAACCCACAAATACCTCAGTGTTGGAGGGATTGTGCTTCAATGTCTTCGGTACCAGGGCAAAAATACGAAGATTCAACTTGTCAAATTGAAAGGGGAAGTGTATGTTGGGAGACAGGTTACCAGCAGAGCTCTCTAGGATGAGTTTGCAGGCTAAAAATAGTGGATAGTATCAGAGCTAATTTTGGTGCAGTGTAAGTGTGCACCTACGACATTCTCTGATGACGAAGTCTGGAGGCAGTGTCAGACTAGAAAGGCTTGGAATATCGGAAAGGTCACTGAACTTCAGGTACTGAAAGGGGGTGAGGTTAAGCTGTACAAAGTGCAGGGTTATACACATTGGAATTAGTAACAGGAATTTTCTGTAACCAACTAACAGCTCACTTGGGTAAAAGTAGTGGTGTTTTCATCTGAGACAGCAGTACTACCCTCACAGAATCACAGACTGTTAGGGATTGGAAGGGATCTCAAAAGATCATCCAGTTCAATCCCCTGGCCAGAGCAGGATCCCCTAGATCCAGTTGCACAGGAACAGTCCAAGAAGGTTTTAAACATCTCCAGAGAAGGAGACTCCACAACCTCCCTAGGCAGCCCCTTCCAGGGCCCTGTCACCCTCACTGGGAAGAAGTTTCTTCTCATCTTGACATGGAACCTCCTCCAGCTGACACCTGGTGCCTCTTGTCCTATCTTTGGGTGCCACTGAGAAGAGCCTGGTTCCTTCCTCCTGAGCCCTGTCCTTTCCATATTGATCAACATTCATGGGGTCACCCTCAGTCTCCTTTTTTCCAAGCTCAAGAGACCCAGCTCCCTCAGCCTTTCCTCATCAGGGAGATGCTCCACTCCTTTCATCATCTTTGTGGCTCTGTGCTGGAATCTCTCAAGCAGCTTTGTGTCCTTTTGGAACTGAGGGGCCCAGAACTGGACACAATATTCCCTCTTTACAGTTTTTCTATTGACTGGCAAATGTATGAACAATTATGTAAGGAATTTGTTATGGTGTTTTATGAAATAATGTAAAAGGGGTGGAAATGGGAAGGGTTTACCTTATTTATTACTATATTTCTGTATTTAAAGAAAATCTGAGAGAAGGGTTGTTACTGCTCTCCAAATACACCAGGGAGGTGTAAAGGAAGATAAGAGCAACACCTGAAGAAAAGTCCTACTCTTACTCCTACTCCCTAAAGTGGAACTCAGTAGCAGCATAAAATCACCCAAGAAAATTGCCATCAAAATTTATCATTAGAAACATTTCCAGCTGTTGGGGACATAAAGTGGTACCACAGCTGTGTAATAGGAGTTAAAAAAACCCCCCCTCAAACCTGAAAGCTTGATAAATGGGATTACATGACCCACTTTATGACCTAGCAGTTAATACATGATTGTATTTATGATTTTATATATATAATGTATAATATATTCTATTTATAATAACATAATATATTGTAATCTATACTATAAAATAATAAATTACATTTAGATTATAATATTAGCTATGAAAACTTTTCTGATCCTGTGTTCTATTCAGCTGAAAAGGCTAAAGTAATGAAGGAAAGGCAACAAGGAAGTTTCAGTTCAAATATAAAGAAACACAACTTAAATGAAATGCAGCCGATCAACCTGGACTTAGGTTAGCTGAATGGGGCAAACCCTCTTACTCGAGATTTCAGAAAGCATTGCTACTCTGCTTCTTGTAGAGCATACCCTGCTGCTTTTACAAGTACAGTTCTGGGATGTTTCTAGACCTGCTATGGGAGATAGATTTGTGTCCTCACAGAATGTTGTCCCAACCCTGGGATCTTTCACCCGATATGCAAAAGCACTTGACACACATAGTATCAATATCTTCCATACTGTGTTTCTGTGCACAGAACTCCCCAAACCTAGCACAGTTTCCCTAGAGCAAATTCACCCTAGCTATAGATACACGGATAGTGTTTGTCTGTGTGACTGGCTAACTAGTCATTCAATTCCAATTAAAGTGGTACTGCATCTAATTTTCATGATGTGTGCTCAGAGGTTGAGTGGCTTTCATGGCTAGGAGCCCTTGCAGCCTAAGGGGCAGTATTTTAGTATGGTAAGGGTACACTCTCAGTAGTTCAAATAGTCTTTCCATATTAGTTTTATTTCTTATGACTAATGCCTAGCTTAAAGACATTCGTAGTTTATAGTCACTGTTTAACTCTCCCTTCATACCAAGAGAAGCTTCAGTAAGTTCTCTCTTCCATTGGTCATGCTGACCTGCCTCTTTCAGCATCACGACTGGCCTGTCCTAGACCTGGTGAGCAGTTCTCCTTTTGTTTCAGTCATGGCAGATGAAAGCCTGTTTGCATTGTTCTAGTTACTTGTCCTCCATCAAGAAAACCTCACTTTTTCCCTCTTATTTCTAGTTAAGCCCTCACATTCAAAACAAAGTAGCCCCCTTGTCCCCACAAACATCAGGCAGTAGATTCATGAATCCTCTCTGTGTGTTCCTGCAGCTTGGGCTTTTCCACAAAGCTATTTCATTGTAAAATCATGGCATGCAGACTCTTCGGGTGGTCTCCTCAAGCAGCCAAACGTGCGGGCTGTGCTTTTATTTTAAGGAGAAATGGAAAAAAACATTTGATTACAAAGGACTCTCAAAGAGACCTCTCATTTTGATTTCTTTCCACTTTAAGCTATAAATAGAGCTGAAGATTACAAAGTGTTGCAAAGTAAATACCAAAGGACAACATTTCCAAACAGCTACACCCTAAACCAATAATGTAAGGAAATCTGACCCAAACTTTGAAGTGCTGTTACAGTTTGTTATATGACAAAACACTGGGCTTTCGGGGTATTTATTTAGCCTCCTACCACGCCCTAAACCAAGTTTTGAAATCCATTTGTTTGCTCTGTAAAAAAACATCATCTTCAGGGGACTTGTATTTTCGAGTTCTTTGTATTATGAAAACATCAACTGAAAACAAGTTCACACTAACAATGTATGTGTGACTTGTACAGGTGTGATAAAATCAAGATCTGCTTTTAATCTTTGGGGGTTTGGGGGTGCAGAGGAGTTCTAAGCCTTTGATCCAATGTACCTATTTTCTCCTTAATTATTTCTTTTCCTGCCACTGAGTGTTTTTCTGTGGTAGTATTCATAGATTCATAGAATGGTTCTGGTTGGAATGGACCTTAAAGATCATCTAGTTCCAACCCTCCTGCCATGAGCAGGGACATCCCCTACTAGACCAAGCTGCTCAAGGCCCCATCCAATCTGGCCTTGAATACTTCCAGGGAGGGGGCAGCCACAACCTCCCTGGGCAACCTGTTCCAGTGTCTCAGCACCTTCATCATGAAGAATTTCCTCCTGACTTCCAGTTTAAACCTCCCCTCTTCCAGCTGGTCCTACCACTCCAAGCTCCTGAAAACAGCCAGACCTCAGCTTTCCTTTCCCTATTTAAATTCTCCTATTCTCTTATTTCCTTTCCCTATTGAAATTCTCTGTCATCTGGATTATAGCAATTTACACCTCTCCAGACCATTACTGCAGCTGATGGAATTATATCTGGAGAGCAATGTTAATTTTGGGGAGGGGTGTCGGTTATGAATTTGTCAGGCTGCTCTGTCTACTTTGTGTTCTCATCAGTTTTTCCCAAGGAGTCTCTCATTTGCAGTTCTTTGAGATGTTCTTGACCTAAACAGAGTACTCTTGCTTCAGATTGACACCCTACACTGTGATTTCACTGTAAAGCATTATCTTCATATGACTTAAACCTCACATCTCTTCTTGTATAGTTGGGTCTACTAAAGTGTGTGGAAACACCTTCATTTTCTCAGCCAGGTGCTGGCTGAAGAATCAAGATCCTTATTTTCTCAGGAAGAAATGGTAATTTTTTCCAGTAGGAATAGACTTGATATTTACTGTGTGAGGCAGCTTCTCTGTTCCCTTTGTAAGAAAGCTCTTCAGTCTACACGGGAAAGCTTGAGTAGAATTCACTCAAGTCATGTAGTTTGGCTGCTAAAGATTTGAGTAAAGCTAAAAGAAAACATTGTGTTTGAGTATCGGATTGCAGCAGTGTGTTCTTGGAACAAGAACAAAAATATTTTGACATCAAATGAAAATATTTGTAATTAACAGGGAAAACTATGCTGAGTCTGTGTTGCCTGCTTGAGCTCTTGTGTCTACAGAAATGAGTTAAGAGTAAATTTCATCAGAAAGCTTGTATGCATTGGATAGGACTCTTTGTGCAAATAATCCTGCAGTACTATAGAGTAAGTTCTTCCTAATATGAATAGAAGATAAGTTGCCTCATTTTAAACACTTCTGATAGTTGTTTATGCATCTAAAATCATCTACTATGCATCTACAAATTATTAAACCTAGTGCTATGTGCATAGGTGTGTGGCAGAGTTGATAGGTCAGTGCTTCAGGCACCCTGATACGCTGTCTAGAACAGTCTGTTGGTCACCAGACACAACTGAAGTTGTGAAATTGCTACAACTATTTATTTTCAAAGGAGGTGTTTATAGGCTATAGGCTAACCTGAAACTTAGTGTCTCTGCCATCCAAAGCACACAAATTTTCTCTTCTGTAACTTTAGACAAGATGGAGATACACTAAACCATGTCAAAGCACTAAGCAAACTGCAATTACTCAAGTAATTTACTGACAATACTCAAGAGCAAGTGGGTACCTATGAAGAACTCAGGAGTTCTCACCTCAGCTCTCAATTTCCAAGGAACACAGTAGAATTTACTGGTAATATGGCTTTCCCTCGACCACGTATGTTTTAGGCTCACCATTGGCTGAATGCAGTTACAGAATGGGACCAATACTGCATGTCAGTTCACTGCTGTTATGTTTGAATCAGTAAGTCTAACTTGTGTGTTTTCTGCAGAGAAGTTTAAAGTTTGAGTTTAAAAATTTGAAAAGTGGCTGCCCCTCGACTCCTCTTCTCTTCTTCTCCCTTAGCAACTTCTTTGCTTCTCTTGATCTTGGACTGCTGGGAGCTGCATTGCTGCTGCTGAGAGAGAATATTATCTCTCCTGAAGGTGAAGAAAATTTATGGTGAGTGGGAAGATTCACTTGTGCATGGACAGAACTTTTAGAATTCTGAGTGTTGAAGATTAATGAGTATCGAGACTGAAGTCAGACAACAACCATGATTTGAGAGAGAAGCTATGGTGAAGATAACAATGAATTATGCTTTGGATGTTTTCTATCTCAGTTAACTGTAAGAGTAGGGACAAAACTGTATGTCTGTATCTATATCTTGTGTGGGGTTGTTTTTTTATGATGTGAGCTGGAGTCAATTAAAATGTCATAAGGCCTTTCATCTCCAAACCGAGTCAGTTGTTCCATTGCCTGCAGATCCATAAGACTGTTTGTTAAACCCTCCCTTTGTGTCTGACACTTTAGGCAGGAGCTCTTGGTTGAAATATAGCTGGGGTCTCTAACCCACAACATTGGTGGTGATCCAGGTGGGACACGTGGGGATCCAGATAAAAGCCCCCACAACCCTACATTACCGTTACAGCCATCACAACTGCCTAAAATTACTGAGGAGTATTTAAACTTTTATAGCTGAAACAAAGACCACCCTCCACAAAGTGGAAGGAAAGACTTCAGCAACACTATTGACCTTATGTGTTTCAATGTTGCTTAGCAGGTACCTGAAAAAGTGTAGTGCATTCTGAAATCTGACCTAAACATCTTCCTGACTCGATCATCTGTGCAGCCAAAATATGATGCAATGTGTATGTGCAGGCTCCACCACTCTAAGAACAGTCCAGATAAATCCTTTTTGTTGGTTGTTCAAAAACCACAACAGGCAGTAATCCAGATCATGAGCCTCCTCTCAATACCTGCCTTGAATGGGTGCTACAGACTGACAGAATAAAACCAGACTAATGAGAGATGGTTCATTACTGTTCACTAATTTCAGTGTCAGGTTGTTTTAATTTGAAGCTGTGCTTAGTCTCCTCTTTCAGCACATAAAAATAAACTACCTTTAACATGTTCTTTAGAAAACACAGATCTATCTGACAGGGTAAGGGTCAGCTCACTGAACTTTAGCTAGGTATGTATCAGAACTGAGTTAGTTGCCTGCATTTCATCTATAGTGATGGGAGAAGACAAGTGATTTTTCCAAGCAGATTTTGTATGGAGTGTGTTTGCTTCTGTCTTTATAGCTGGGCTAAACAAAGCCTACGTGACTTACAGTAAATACCAAAGTCTTAGAAAGCCAGACCAGACCAGGTGTATTTCAGTCTGCAACTTGGCTGCATCTCTTTCGTGTAAAGATTAACAATTTTGGAGTTCAGCTTTAATCCTGCAAGGTTCAGCTGTGTGTCTATAAAATATAATACATAATAACTGAATCACAGAATTACTGAGGCCGGACAAGACCTCTAAGGTCATCAAGCCCAGCCCATGACTTGACACCACTACATCTGCTGGATCATGGTACTATGTACCTCATTCAGTCTTTCCTCAGACACCTCCAGGGATGGGGACTCCACCCTTGCCCTGGGCAGTCTGTAACATTTAATATGTAAATATTTAGGGCTTATAGTTAAGAACACCTAGAATCATACAACCCGAGGGAAGGCTGCAATGGGACACTGAAGGCAAATGATAAGCCCTGAGTATTTGAACTAGGCCGTACTGGTTTTATCTTATAAATGTGCCTTATCTAGAGGCAAGTTACACTGGAGTTTAGTGAAAAACAGTGGGCTTCGTATGGTAATTATTAACATAAAGTTTACTCCTCACCTTCCTCATTACAAGTCCTTCTGGATATGCTTCCCTAAAATGGGGGGTGAGTAAATACATCTGGTAGTAAACTGAAATCAAACCATCTAAACTGAACTACATTTCCCAGCAGCTAAAGAATGCATTTACCAACTCAACAGTGCAGCTTTAATTCTTTAAATCTAATTTGTAGTGAGTTAAAGCAGTAGAAAAGGCTGTGCTACATCTGGGGCAATACATAACAACAAAGTAAAAAGGAGCTATACAGATTTCACTGCAGAGTCTGAACTCCAGAGGACCCTCTGCAGCTCAAATTAAAATCATGGAATGCCTTTTTTCCTGAGGTCTTAAGGCATCTTGAGAAACACCTTTAGATCCAGCTGGTTTTACCTGCTTTAGCACATAATCCCATTACACTAGTCATGGGGAAATTGTGATTTATATGTAAGATTTTTTTTTCATTTATATGCTTAACTTGATCCTCCAGTCCCTTACGTGCTAGAGGAAGTGAAGAGAAAAGCGTGTACATTGGTAACTGACGTCGTACACATTGTAAAGCTGTAGAGTTCTGTCTGCAAAGCTTTGAAGAGAAACTAAAGTTGGATTCAAGTGAACTAGCTCAGCTCCTGGCAGCAGCGTAGCCATAGCAGCAAGCAGTTCAGTGTCAGCTGTAAAATCTGCCTGTGAAGGTAAGTAAACATTTGGACAACTTGCTGGCACAGAGCACTTGTGCTACAACAGTCACACTGCTTAGCTGTTTCATATGCAGCTCAGGATGACCTCAGCCCAGGAAGACCTCAGCATAGCTTTACCTGGTTGATGCCTAGCACAGCAGGCTTGGAAATGTTTATGAAATGAAAAACTATTGCAATTATTTATGAGAACCAGTTATTTATGAGGAGAGCTACCAAGCTCATGAGGGCGTTAGAGAACAAGTTGTGTGAGGAGAGGCTGAGGGAGCTGGGAAAGTTTAGTTTGGAGAAGAGGAGGCTGAGGGGGGACCTCATTGCCTTCTACAGCTATCTGAAGGGAGGTTGTGGATGGGTGGGTGTTGGCCTCTTCTCCTAGGTGACTGATGACAGAAGCAGGGGCAATGGTCTGAAGTTGAGGCAGGGGAGGTTTAGACTGGATCTTAGGAATTCTTTACAGAAGAAGTGGGGAGGCACTGTAAGGGCCTTCCCAAGGAGGTGACTTAGTCCCCATCCCTCAAGGTGTTTAAGAATTGTGTAGCCATGGTGCTTCACACCCTGCTCGAGTGGCAGCATAGAGGGGGTCAGTTTGTGTTTTTCAATCTCTCAGGTATTGAGGTTTTTTTTGGTGTGGGGATGGTTGCACTCAGTGATTTAGGAGGTCCTTTCCAACCAGGACTATTGTGTGACTCTCTGAGAAGCAAACTAGTGCTTCTAGGGCAGAGTTATCACATTAAGGTGCCTTCTGAGGCCTGTTATCTAAACTCACTTTGCACCATTGCCTTTATATGTAGTATCTGAGGGTGGTTTTTACATGGCAATTGTGGTATTTGTTCTTATTATTATTACTATCAAACCAATGATTGCTAGGACCCACCACAGCTAAACCAGCTGACTTTACAGTTCTGCTGCCCTTAAAGTGGATTTCAGCAGAGGGTTTTTTTTCTGGGAGCTAATTCAGTTCAGACATGAATAATTGACAGGCTTCTTTTATGAGATTCCCACAAAGGATCAATACAGATACAAAACATACCCACTGCTGCATATGCCTGCGACTGCAAAATGCCATGCTGTTCCCCTCACAGAACAAACTGCAAGACACATGCACCAATTCAATACAGATTACTTTCATTAAATCATACAAGCTATCCATGAATTCAGGAACTGGCAGTGATTTCCAGTTATTTTACATTCCTTCTAATTACAAAGTCAAATACCAACACAAAAAAAGCTGCTTTTCAGAGTTCCTGGAACAACAATGACTGTTTGTTTTTCATCCATATCCGAGGATGCACCAAGAGAAGTGTGGCAAGCAAAGCAAGAGAGATGATTTTCCAGCCTTACACCGATCTGGTGAGACCCCACCTTGAATACTGTGACCAGTTCTGGTGTCCCCAACATAAGAAGGACATAGAACTGTTGGAGTGGGTTCAGTGGTGGCCACAAGGATAATCCAAGGGCTGGAGCACCTTTGCTGTGAATATAGGCTCAGGGTGCTGGTGTTGTTGAGCCTAGGGGAGAGAAGACTCTGCAGGGACCTTAGAGATGCCTTCCAGTACCTAAAGAGAACCTACAGGAAGGCTGGAGAGGACTTTTCACAAGAGTATCTACAGATAGGAAAAAGGGAAATGGCTTTAAGCTGAAGGAGAGGAGGTTCAGACTAGATCTTAGGAAGGTGATCTTCAGTGCAAGGGAGGAGAGACTGGAATCGATTTCCTGGAGAGGTGGTGGATGCCCTCTCCCTGGAGATGTTCAAGTCCTTGTTGGATGAGGCCTTGAGTAACCAAATCTGGTTGACTGGTGTCATTGCCCATGGCAGGAGGTTGGAGTAGATGATATCTGAGGTCCTTTACAACCTGAGCCAGTCTATGTTTCTGTGGTCTCTATGTTGAATCTGTGCACATGCACTAATGGTTAGTACCTGTGTTTCCATAGTGGGAGCAGCAAGGTGCTTGACAGATATTTTGTCCTATTGATACAGAAAAGAAAATCTGCCATCACGGAATGTCATCATTTAGATGGCCTGTCCTTACTTGGCTTCATGGCTACAAATAGGTAGAAACACATACAGAAATGCCTTTGTTAGTGAAAATTGAGGTTCTACAAACTACACAGATAGTCTTTATACTGTTATAATTAGCTGCCGAAAGTAATAGTGATGTGAATGATGATAGCTGTCTCTGTCTGGAATGATTTGGATCTGATTTGAACATTCTACTTTTGAGAACTAGGTTTTGTAACTGAAGTAATTCACATAAACAGAACACAAGAGAATCTAGAGCACAGTGATGCCCCAGTATGTAATCTGAATCATTAATACCTAACTAGAATCCACTGAAAAAGTGGACAGAAACCAGAGTATGTGGTTAGCAGCTGTAAACAGCAACATCTTAAGAGAAATCATGTTCACCACACACAGCATTCATGGTTTTTACTGTCAAAACTCACATTTTTTTCTAGAATATGGATATGCAGGGTTTGCCAACCCCCAATAGAATCATAGAATCATTAGAGATCAGAAGGGACCTCGAAATATCATCTAGTCCAATCCCCCTGCCTCCACAGGATCACCTAGACCATGTCGCACAGGAACAGATCCAGGTGGGTCTTGAACATCTCCAGAGAAGGAGACTCCACAACAATACAAGACAACATAGTATAGTAAGTAGTAGGCTTGCCTGGTTCCAGAAATACTGTAATATATACTTCTTTGTTTGAACTTCTTTGTTTGGAAAAAATAAATATTTAGAAGTTTTGCTTAGTTTATAATTGAAACATAATTTTTGCCAAACAACCAAGTCTGACAGGTTTTACTAGTTCTTGTCTTCAGGTTTCAGTGATGAACTAATACAGGACTTAGCCCTGGGGTAAACAGTTTTTATAGAATTATAGAATGTTCCAGGCTGGAAGGGACCTCCAGAGGTCATCTAGTCCAACCTCCCTACACCAGCAGGGATATCTCTACCTAGGTCACACTGCTCAGAGCCTCAGCAAGCCTGACATTCAATGACTCTGGGGATGGGACCCCCACTGCCTCCCTGGGCAGCCCCATTCCAGCCATCAACCCCCCTCACATTGAAGAATTTTCCTCTAATCTCCAGCGTAAATCTCTCCTTTCCCAGCTGGAACCCAGTGCTCCTTGTCCTACCCATACAAACCCTTTGGAATAGACCTTCATGTAGGCCCCCCTTCAGGTACTGCAAGGTCAAAAGAAGGCCTCCCAGAGCCTTCTCCAAGCTGAACAGCCCCAGCTCTCTCAACCTGTCCTTGTATGAGAGATGCTCCATTCCCCTGAGCGTTTTGGTGGCCTCCTCTGGACGCACTCCAATAATGTCAGCTGTGGGACTGTGTTGAGTGCAATGCAAACTTAACCCTTTCCCCAGTATGGCCATTATTAATATAAAGTTTAAATAACAACGTTATATGCACCTATACTTTCTTTTGACCTTGGCTGCTGTCAGTGCTTTAAACCATATTCTTCTACTGCCTCTGCTCTAGAGAGATTTTGTAGTGTACTTTATATTTAGATTAAAACTTAAGTTACCCAGTTCCCTTTTTGAGGGATCTTCTGTTGTAATATTGGAATGACTCAGCTCTCCCTATGCAGAATCTTAAAACCTAGTGATGTGTCTCACTTTTACTTTTTCCTTTAAAACTGAAAAGTAGCCCTCAGAATAATCTGTCCATTTTACCTCTCCCCATTCCCATTGGAATGTCCAGAGGAGGGCCACAAGGATGACTGGAGGGCTGGAGCACCTTTCCTATGGGGACAGGCTGAGAGAGTTTGGGCTGTTCAGCCTGGAGAAGAGCAGACTCGGGAGAGATCTTAGAACAGCCTTCCAGTACCTAAAGAGGGCTACAGGAAAGCTGGGGAGGAGCTGTTTACAAGGGCTTGTAGTGATAAGAGCATGGTTCAAGCTGGAAGAGGGGAGGTTTAGTCTGGAATTCAGGAGGAAGTTTTTTACAATGAGGGTGCTGAGACACTGGAACAGGTTGCCCAGGGAGGTTGCATGGGGCCTTGTGCAACCTGGTCTAGTGGGGGGTGTCCCTGCTCATGGCAGGGGGGTTGGAACTGGATGATCTTGAAGGTCCCTTCCAGCCTGAACCATTCTATGAATCTATGAATCTGTAGTGAAGGGAAAATTTGAAAAGGCCCAACCGCTCTTTATTTAGAATAGTTTCATCTCCAGTGCCAGCAGAGAAGTGCATGGCTTTGGAAGGTACTAATTAACTTCTTTTTTAGTGTTAGGATTCAGAGACCACAGCTGCTGCAGCAAGAGCTGCAGTGATAGCAGCCACCTCTAGCAGTGGCAGCTCTTATCCCTGCATTAGATTCTGCACCATTTTGAAGTCATTCACTGACCAAGAGCAGTGCATGTATCACAGAAATTCCTGAAAAGTCTTGAATTTACACTTCCCTAATCTGGAAGACCCTGAAAAAGTTACTTACATTTCACTTGAGTAATGATGAAATGTGTTAAATATCTCTGCTGCTGCAGTGTGCTGAGCCATGTTCTAGTAGGACAGTTAAATACCATAAATACAGGCTTGTGGAGGGTTGTTTCTTGAATATCAGGATAAAAAATTTCCTACAGGAAATTGGTACATGAAAGAAACACGGGGAAATGTTTAATCATCACTAGGCTAATGAACAATTCTTGCAAGGATTACTAATACATCGTTTAGTCGTCTTGCTGTTGGATTTTGCTGTGTCTGGTCTATTGTGATGTTCTAACGTTTCGGTAGTTGATTTTCTTTCGTGCTTGTCCTTATTTATAAAATGGTGCCTATTCTAGTTCTAACATCCCATGCTTTCTGTTTCTCTACCAACATGCTCATATTTACACCTCAGAACCCCCCTTCTTAGGCACAGTGGCACAACATGTCTGTAACATGTACCTCACTTCCATGTACTTTCAAGCACAGTGCTAGCAGTAGCACAGCTGTACCATCCTCAACCCTAAAGGGCATGCATTGGTGTCTGTGTTTCTGCCAGCACAAAAGCACCTCATTGATACTTGTGAGAGTCAGGTAGACAGAGCAGGACAACATACTCTTTGCCATACACTGGCCAAACGCAGTGGGTGGAAGCAGGGTCTGCACTCTGGGACAAACCAGAGCTCATTCAGCCACTCACACTCCTGCATTAAGGACTGAAGAAGTGTGTAAATTGAAAAAAAGATGGAAAAAGACAATGAAACATAGGTTATCCCTAGTAGTGTTGCTTGTTCTCTGCAAGTGTTAATCTTTCTGTGAACTTAGGGTGGATAGAGCAGAAAGTGGTCCCTACTAAAGAAAGGAGCTGCTTTCTTGCCTTATTTTTACCACTGCCATCAATCACTCTAACACAAACATGAATATAAGGTTCTTCTTGCTCTCTAAGAGTTTTGCTTAAGAGTTTAATCCAGTTTATAAGGGTCATTGAACTGAGCTGATTTAAGTACTCACGGTGGGGGTGGTTCTTCTCATAGAGAAGGAAGTACAAAATTTTGCACTTAGGTAGAAATGAGTAGCAGGGGAGGAGGGTTTTGGGGGCAGAGGGCAGCAAGAACATCTTTACTTGGCTTTGCCATTTTTCCATTCAAGCAAACTATAATGTTAAATATAGTTAGTGGTATAAAAGGCTAGTTCTTCAAGATAAAAACATCTTTACCCTTACCTTGCATGCTTATGGTTTTCAGAGATGAGAATGTCTCCTGCATTCAATAAAATCTGAGAAAGTTTGACAAAGCCCAGCAGACTCGTTGTACACGAGTATCAGGTAATAATTGCTGTTAATGCTGAACAACTTGAAAAGGCAAATTGCCTTTCCCTACCTGTACTGTGACCCACACTTTGTTTATTCTGCAAAGTACAGACAAAGCACATGAAGCAGAGCTTTCTGTTTCTTTTCTTCTGTGCATTACCATTTTGTGATGGCCTCGCTTGTTGCAGGGTTGTTGGACTGAATGGCCTTTGGAAGTCCCCAGCAGTGTGCACAGGTGGCCAAGAAGGCCATCAGGATCCTGGCTTGTATCAGGAATAGAGTGGTCAGCAGGAGAAGAAAAGTTACCCTGCCCTTGTACTCGACCCTTGTGAGGTCTCACCTGGAGTACTGTGTTCAGTTCTGGGCCCCTCACTCACTGTAGGAAAGACATTGAGATGCTGGAACAGGTCCAGAGGAGAGCTACCAAGCTCATGAGGTGTTTAGAGAACAAATTGTATGAGGAGAGGCTGAGGGAGCTGGGCAGGTTTAGTTTGAAGAAGAGAAGGCTGAAAGGGGACCTCATTGCCCTTTACAACTACCTGAAGGAAGGTTGTGGAGGGGTGAGTGTTGGCCTTTTCTCCTAGGTGACTGCTGACAGAAGCAGGGGCAATGGTCTGAAGTTGAGGCAGGAGAGGTTTAAATTTGATCTGAGGAAGAAATTCTTTACAGAAAGAGTGGGGAACACTAGAAGGGCCTTCCCAGGGAGATGGTGGAGTCCCCGTCCCTGGAGGTGTTGAAGAACTGTGTAGCCATGGTGCTTCACACCCAGCTAGAGCAGCAGCATGAAGGGAGTTAGTTTGTGATTTTTAATCTCTCAGGTGTTTAGGGTTTTATTGACATGGGGATGGTTGGACTCAGGGATCCTTTGCAACCAGGATTATTCTGTGATTCTGTTTTTCTCATGGTGTCTGGTGTGCCCCCACTTCAGAATCCAACCAAGCGTTTCAAATGTTAATAAGAAAGCACAGCCATTATTAAACAGCAAAACTGTCTATCAGAGTTGTTTTCTCAGCTTCAACTACCTGACAATATTTTTATATCATGTAACACACACTGATGATCAAAAGTGATCGGATTGCATGTTGATCAGATTGTCACTCAAGATCTGACATTGGCTAATGAGGTCTGTGGGGTTCCTGCTTATCCAGCAAGCACGCATTGCTGGCTTTCTGCGACGTCCAGTGCAAAGCGTCTGTGTAAAATACCCGGGAGCGGGCTGTCAAATAATTTCTCCTTCACACTGTAAACGTCTGCTGATGATTACAAGTGGGGATTGTTAGAAGAGGGAAATGCCAAACAGACAGACGGAGGAAATATATCCCAGTGAAGAGGTCAGGCGCTGGGAATTTTTTGACAAAAGCCCTATGGAATCTGCATCCTTGGAGATACTCCAAACTTTGGAGTATCCAAAGATACTCCAAACTTGAGTTCAGAGTCCTAAGTGTCTCGATAGAGCTTTATATGGCCCCTTGCTTTGAACAAAGGTAGGACTGCATGACCCCCAGAGGTGCCTTCTAGCCTAAACTCTGCTGTGATTTACACTCAACTGGCTGTGCCCTACACCACCTTGTTTCAGACACAGGGAAAATGGAAATACTGGAGGCCTAACAATTTATAACAGGAAATGGATATCCAGTATAAATTCACTCTTTTGTTTTCACTTGTACTATTTTAAAACCCAGTTTCCAGACTTACTTGTTTGCAATATATTTTTTCATGTGTTTATAGGCTGAGCTGCTCTCTATTAAAAGATATCTATCATGGAAAGCTTGACCCAGAGTTAATTTTAGAGGTGCTAGCAAACACTGCTGTTAGAAAGCCTCTTTTCCTGCCTATGGTAAGAACAGATCTCTCTTTTCTTGTGCTTACTGTCTTGCCAAAACCAGAGGTCATTAGCAAGGTGAATATTTTTTCACTGCTACTGTCAGTATGACTGTAGGAAATATACACAACTGTGTATGATGCCAGTTTTCTGATGGAAATCTAAGACATTTTCAGATACTTAAGTAAAGAGATTCTACTCCACATTTTTCCCATTACTGTTATTGATGTCATTGATATTTGCTAATAGAAATTGCAGGTGATATATTGTTGAAACCCCCAGCAGAGCTACAGACTGGGAGATGAATGGCTGGAGAGCATCCTGGCAGTATTGGTTGCTCCTGGAAGTACTGGTTGACAGCTGGCTGAACAGGAGCCAGCAGTGTGCCCAGGTGGCACAAAAGGCCAGTGGCATCCTGGCTTGTATCAGCAGTAGTGTGGCCAGTAGGACAAGGGATGTAATTCTCCCCCTGTACTCGGCACTGGTGAGGCCTCCCTTTGAGTACTGGAGGCAGTTCTGGGCCACTCACTTCAAGAAAGAGATTGAGGGGCTGGAGCAGGTCCAGAGGAGCAACACAGCTGGGGAAGAGACTGGAGGAAAAATCTGATGCAGAGAGGCTGAGGGAGCTGGGCTTGTTTAGCCTGGAGAAGAGGAGAGTCAGGGGGTTGGGGGGACCTTATCACTCTCTACACTCTCTACCTGAAGTGAAGCTGTAGACAGGTGGGGATCAGCCTCTTCTCCCAGGCAACCAGTGTAAGGATGAGAGGACAGAGCCTGAAGCTGCACCAGGGAAGGGTTAGGTTGGATGTTAGGAAGTTCTTCCTCACAGAAAGGGTGATCAGACCCTGGAATGGACTGCCCAGGGAGGTAGTGGAGCCCCCATCCCTCCTTGTTTAAGGTGGTGTTTAAGGAAGGTGTTTAAGGACAGACTGGCTGTGGTACTTAGTGCCCGGGTCCAGCTGATTGTGGTGATGTTAGGTCATGGGCTGGGCTGGATGATCTCAGAGGTCTTTTCCAGCCTCAATGGTTTTGTGAAATTTAAGGAGGCCCCCGCAATTTCTCTTACACAGTTAATTTCTGTAGACTACAATGGGGTTTTCTAAACAAATACAAACAAACACACAACATGTTTCAGAGTACATCCCAAACACATAAAAATCTTCACAGATCCCTTATAACTGGGCTACCACAAAACACTGAGAACATATATAAACTATAATTAGAAGCAATTTTCCAATGTCGCAATGCAGAGCTGGAAATAGTGTTCTATTTAAAAATCCCAGGATAAACACTAGATTTATAGTGTTTCCTAACTTCTATGTAGTTTGAGATTATGGGTTTTTTTCGGCAGTCTAAGAAAGTTTCTCATAACGCTGTGGACTTCATGTGGCTGGCTTTCTCTCTGTAGCATTCTTGGAACAATGTCAGAATATGGTCATATTGAAAGTGTATTTCCAGCACTCTCTGACTATGAAGGTCACAGAATCACAGACTATCATGGATTGGAAGGGACCCTGAAAGATCATCTAGTCCAATCTCTCTGCCAGAGCAAGATCACCTAGACCAAGTCACACAGGAAC
>VZRI01002625.1:150031-188550 GCA_013397515.1 Upupa epops
TTGGGCCTCTTGGCCACAAGAGCACATTGCTGGCTCAGCCACCCTGCTGTCCACCAGGACTCCAAGATCCCTTTCTCTTATGCTGCTCTCCAACAGGTCAGTCCCCAACCTCTCCTGGTCCCTGGGATTGTTCTTGCCCAGATGCCAGACTCTACCCTGCCCTTGTTGAATTTCATTCAATTCCTCCTTGCCCAACTCTCCAGCCTGTGCAGGTCATGCTGAATGGCACCTCCTTCTCATACATTGTGCACCAGAAGCCTGCTCTGTCTCGCACCTGTGCAAATACACACATAGCCATTCACTCTATGACTGTGTTTGAATTGTGGGCTTATTTCAGACTTCCAAGACTGATTTATTCCAGACTTCCCACTGATAATGGTTTGGCATTGGCTTACACTAGATAGATTGGTGAGTTAAGTCAGGAATCTTGATGCTGATATGAACTTCCACAATGAAGAAGCCACCACTATACTTAATTTTACCCAGTAACTGCAAAAATTGTACATTCCTTTCTGATAAATCCTGGATACATATAGATGAAAAAGTACTATTATATTACTACTAATAAATGCTTGAAAAAAATCAAACTGAATATCCATTTGAATTAATATTTCAAGAAGGATGAAAACCATTAAAATGACTTAAACCTTACATTAACTCTTAACAAAAATACCTTGTGGTATGTAAAATAAAGCTGTATCTTAATTTTCCTACTAACAGAAGTGTTTAAGTTATTATTCTTCTACAAAGTCTTAACTTTTTTGTTTCACGTAAAGAAAAGGAGGTCATACAAGGTTTGAATGAAATTGAGAATACTGAGGAAGCACTGCAGCTATGAGAGAAACAGATGAGCACAGAAGAGGAGTACCAGAAGATGTTTCATAGATTCATAGATTTATGGAATGGTTCAGGCTGGAAGGGACCTTCAAGATCATCTAGTTCCAATCCCCCCGCCATGAGTAGGGATACCCCCCACTAGACCAGATTGCTCAAGGCCCCATCCAACCTCCCTGGGCAACATGTTCCAGTGTCTCAGCACCCTCATTGTAAAAAACTTCCTCCTGATTTCCAGTCTAAACCTCCCCTCTTCTAGCTTAATAATGATTAATTTAATAATGAACACAGAAAGTGATAGTAAGCTGAGACAGAAAAGAATCAGTCAGTTTATTATGCCACAAAGCTTTTGAGTTTGGGACTTCACTACTGGCTTGGATTCTATCACCAGTAGGAATTCAAGTTAGTCAGTGTGAAAGTATCTAATTATACCTAATCCTGACAACTCCCTTACTTTTATACTACAGCTTTTATTCTTGATAAAGATTATGTAGGCAGTCATTTTAAATCTTGTAGAACAGAAATTGTATTATTCTCAACCTTTACAAGTGTTATCCCAAACTACAGAAAAAGGGATATAGGGCTTTTTTCCAGTGTACTCTGATAACTCCCTTCTAGAGAGCTTGCAATTATGACCCACTACCTGCTTGGTTGCTAAGGACTGCAGTAAAATTTGTTTCTGGGTTTCTCTTAAAAATGATAAATCCACAGAAATATTTGTGAATATTTTATAATGCAGAAGAGATGGCTTTTGCATTGAGTAACAACAGGGCTTTAAAAGAGATTTGAAAGAATCTGCTTATGTCTAAATGCACTGTTTAAATAACAGAACCACTGAAGCATGAAATCTTCAGGAATCATTGTGTAGACTCCAGTTACAGCTCTTAGGTGATGTGAAAATACCTCTCCCACTGTGTAGTATGGATTTGGCCATTCCCAGCCTGCATTTGTCTCAGGCTCCAGCAGAAAGGGATAGATGAAGGAGGTGCTCATTAACTAACCCCTAGTTGCCACAGTATCCAGTTTAGCCATGGCTGCCTACTACAACATAGTTATCTGTTGTTGAAGTATCAAGCAGAGGAGGAAAAAGAGATGGCAGGTTTAGACTGGAAGTCAGAAGGATGTGTTTCACAATGAGGGTGAGGAGACACTGAAACAGGCTGCCCAGGGAGGCTGTGGCTGCTCCCTCCCCGCAAGTGTTCAAGGCCAGGTTGGATGGGGCCTTTGGCAACCTGGTCTAGTGAGGGGTACCCTGCTCATGGCAGGGGGTTGGAACTAGATGATCTTTGAGGTCCCTTCCAACCTGAACCATCGTATGAATCTATGAATCTGAGTGAGAGTACATGCTGGATATTTACCAGGTACTGCAGGTCAGCTAGAAAAATACTTGCCTGGAGTTATTTCTACAAGGTGATCAACAAAGACTGCTTTTGGTTCAGGGAAATAGGTAAAAAGCTGTGTTTCTGCAAGTCATGCAGTTAGAGTTCCTTCTTCAAAGCCTATCACCCTGTTGATCTTTCATACTTTCATACCTTTTATGCCTATTCCTGAACTGGTGCAATGCCAATTCAGCTCAGTGCGTAATTAATCAGTATCAGTTAAAATCATGCTATATTCTTCAACTTCAGATTGCAAAATTCCATTGCTGTCTTACTTTTGCTTGCCTTTCCTAGCATGTGAACTTTTGAAACATCTATATTTACAACTCTTGGTGATCTATTTCCGAGAGCACTTCCACTTTTAATAAGGAAGACCTCTCCAAAGGTCTGCCCACATACAAACTTACAGTACCTAAAGTCAAGATTATGCTGTGGTGTTCTCCAATGAGTCATTTCATAGAAAACTGTCAGACTCCTCAGGTCTTCTGAGATCTGCCCCTCTTCTAGCTCTTGTCAGGATGAAGACTTGAGAAAACGCATGTTTTTTTTTCTCATTAGATTATAGGAAGAACCCTTCTCCCTGTATTATGACTCATCCTTTCCTCATCCTCCTCGAAATCAATTAAAAAGTATGAATCAAAGGAAAAGATAGTTTAGAACACATTTTTATGACACTAAATGCACATTTGGCAGGACATAACACTACCCAGATCCCTTCACTTTGGCTTCATGCCATCCAAAGCCATCTAGCCACATCTGTGTGCTGATACATGTGAACTAGCATAAGGACTCATCAGGAAGTACTTTTCAACCTAAAAAGTTACCCATTAACATTTTTAGTAAACATTTTTTTGGCTGGAGCCTTTGTGCCCGATCTCTTGGCCATGACTTGCTGTGAGTAGAAACAGAGCATTTGCTCCCATGTAAGAACAAACCCCATGTTACCTCAGATTACGCCTCAAATACAGTGGAATGAAAGTCTACTTGCATCTTCTCACTTAACTCCTTTACCTGTTGAGCTGTCTGCGAAAAGAGTACACGTTAAATGCATGAAATATCAAAGGAAGCATGTTATACTTGAAATTCAGAACTGATCTATGAGTCAGTTCTGTCTTTTGCTTCTTCAGAACTCTGAAGTTCATGACTCATTCATTCACCTGAAGGATATCTGTCAGAGTATCTTCAGCTGTTATTTGTACAGTCTTGCACAAAGTACTACAGAGATTTCATTTGTGAGTAGAAGGTTTGGAGGGCTTACATACCCTCCAGTATTTTACCTCAAAGCTTTGGAAACTTGCATTAAGAACTTATATATTTGATGATCATCCCAAAAAGGCACCAAAAACAGCAATCTTTGTTAGCTTTTGGTTGCTAGTCTTTTATTTAAAGGGGGAAAATGCTGTTATGGTAGCCAGAAAGAAAACAAAAAGTGAGTACTTTTGAAGGGTATGTAGATAAGCAGGTAGAATCCTATGGTAGATGTCTCTGTAGGTTTCCTACTGAGCTTCCATTCAGACTGTTAACAGCAGCTTTTTTTGAAGTAGGCCACCTGTCCCTCATGCAATTGTGTCAGCAGCTTAGGTTTAAAAATAAGTTTTGCTAAAAAAAAGTCTTCACGCTAATAGAGTCCTAAAATGTAAGCTAATGAGGTAAAAATATACTGCTCATAAAATTCAATGAGAAGTGGTAAGTCTTACTGGGTTTAAATTGGTCACTTACATTCCAGCCTTAACTTCTTTTCCCTTCTAGTTTTGTTCTCTCTTCCTAGCTGAATACGATAAAATTCTCCTGCACAGAAAAGAAAAAAAAATATCATCTAGCAGCTCTTGTTCAGCTACTGTTAGGTTTGTATTAAAGTGTAGGGAGGTTTTGTTCACGCTGTGAGGAAAAGCCCTATAAGCTTTTTCCTGTAGAGAGCGGTCACTAGCAGTCACAGATTTAACACACCTATTCTGCTTCAGATGGGCCTGCCGCAAAGAATCCCAAGGCTGAGAAATGAAAAGGAACCACATGGATGGAATCAGAGGGGTAAGATTGAAAAACTATTCAAGAGCATGAAGAGAAGGTATGAAGAAGGAGATATGGGTGAGTAGCGAGGAAAATGAACTAAATGAGCTGTCAGTTCACCATGTGATAATTACCAGAGCTAAGAGATCTTCTCTTAGTTTTCATGTGTTTAATGTCATTTCCAGGAATTCTTACGATGTTACAGAGAAGCCTTAATAAGCCCTTCAACCTCCTGGCATCATTCTTCTGACGTACTGGTTGTTTCCAAAAGCGTTCCCTCTTTTCCTAAAGAGGCAGTTTCCTAACATCACCTCAAACTTGCAGCTAGAGAAAACAACTCCGAGTTTATTTGTATTATCCCCTGATGTCACATTTGCCTCCCACAGGCCCTGTCAGTTAAGAACCTCACACAAAGCCAGGTTTTATACCAGCAGAGCCTTTCTTCAGACACTGCTGTCGTGCACAGAGTGCCCTGAAGCTGCAGTCAGAGGTTCTGGGAGTGCGTATTTTTAGATAGAAAATCAATTTTTGGCATCGTTCAAGAAGAGAAGAAACTGAACAACTTCTCTTGTTTCACAGCTCTCACAGCACGTCTGCTCGCAGGTCGTTCCAATACCAAACGCATTACTAACACCCCCCCACACCCACCTCCAAAAAAAGGCTAGCAGCACCGCAACAGCCACCCGAGGCAGCAAAAGTCCATCCCCTCCCGGCAGGGCCTTGGGCCACCGCAGGGCTAGGGGCAGAACCGAGCACCTGGGCCTGACCCCTCCTCCCGCCATTGGCCGCCGCCGCCTCCCGCCTCCTTTGAAAGCCGGGGAAGGGCGGGCGGTGGTGGCGGCGCCTCGCAGCGGGCCGGGCCGGCAGCGGAGCGGCTGGAGCTCGCAGGTAATTCCCCGCGGTTAAGGGCTGCTTTTCCTCTCTGGGGTTTTCTCGCCCAACCAACAGGCCGGCTGGGTTCACTTGAGTGAACTTTACTGGAGTTCCTGTGTTCACGGGTGTCCTTATGGAGTGGGAGTGTTAATCGGTTTTTCAGGCAGCAGCGCCTGTCCCGACAGTCCAGTGCTATTATTGTTCTTGCTGGATGGATGTACTTGGGTTCTACTCGTTGAGATAGGGTGCTATCTATGCAGCCGAACTTGTGATCGCTGAGATGATCTATAACTGTGTGCTCCTTGTGGTCAACACCACTGCACTGCTCTTAAACTGTGGTGCTGATAAGGTGATGGGAAGCTCATCTTAACAACTCATTCTGTTGACTTAGCTTGTCTATTTGCTCAGTTGCCAGAAAATAGCGATGGTCATGGTGAACCTATTACCTTTCTTTCCTTGTCCTGAAGCCCTTGATGATGAAGAGCTAGTGAATTAATTAAAACAATTAGCTGGTGATACAGAATTCATGTTAACTGTTGAAGTGTGTCTAATTCCAGACTTGTGAAACTCACTTCTGTGTTAGTCTATGTTGATGAAGAATCTCTTTGTGAGTTGATATTTAAAGACACTTAGCTTTAGTGTATCTTATTCTTTCAGAGTTGGGTGGGAGTAATAATTCTCGAGTTACTCAATTTGTTTCAAGGCAGGAGAATCAATTAGCACCCTTGTAGTAAAACAAGTGCTGTGAGAAGCAGGGCATATAGTAAGCTAGGCCTGTACTGGAGTGGTTTGTAGGATTGCCCTGATTTAAGAGAGAGCAAGAAGGAAGAACTATGAGAGATGGTACTTACGAAGGAGTAAGGGATACCTCAGTGTAAAATACCTCTGTCATCTGCCCTTAATGCAGCTGTGTTAAGAGCTACAAATATGTGAGCTTATTAGAACTAGTCATTATACTAGTCATTACTAGTCATTACTTCAGCTAAGCAGAGATTTGTGTCTCCCTATCAAATTTTTGTGTCTGTTGGTTTCACAAGGCTTTGGGGTTTTTTTGTAGCACTGTTTATTTTGTTGGTGAACTGTCATGTCAGCTTGCACTAGAAGTTCCTATATAGTTCTTGCTTCCCCACAGAAAATCCCCATTTTGCGATTTTATTTCTGTCCCATGGCAGAGCTAAGCAGGATTCCGGTGGTAGCTGCCTTTCGAAAACCGCCTGGCTGTCTCTTTGGAAATAGAATTTTAATGCACAGACTGGCTGTGTTCATCTATAGAATTACTGCTTCCAATAATATTCCCCCTAATCTTATGAAAGGAGATGGTGGGGGGGAAAAGAGTAATGAAAAAGGGCTGGGTTTGTTCCAGCTGAAAGGAACAGTAATCTTTTTCCTCAGAACTCTGCTCTCCCATCTGCCTCCTTGGGGGGAGGTGAGAGGGAATGTGATTTGTGTATTGGTCTTCCCATGGAATTCTGTGAGAGGCTTCCTTTTCCTTATAAAACAAGTCATTCTTCCTGCAAGTCTTAAATTCTTTCCATTGTAATTCATGTCTGAAAAGAACCTTGTGAAGTTATGATCAAGAGATGGGCCGTGAATTCCTGTGCCAAGTCTTGTGACTTCACAAATATGCCACTTGTGCTCCAAATCTTGCTGCAATGCAAGACTTGTGAGCTGTAGTTTCCAATTGAGCTACAGACCATCTCCTCCAAGCTAATATTCATAGTTGCACATTTGAGCTCAATTGGAGCTCCTCGAGGAGTTCTGCGCTTCAATAGATCACCTGCAGTGATGAGCTTGAAGGGTTGGATGTAAAGAAATGCAGCCTTGAACAGAGCGAGATAATGTTCTGTTACTTTTGAAGCAGTACATTTAAGAGAACAATACTTATAAGGCAGTGTTTCAAATGACTTGTATCTAAATAATTTAGAAAAACCTTTTTATTACTATTTCCACTCTGGAACTGTTACTCAATCCTTATCCTCTTTGTACAACATCTTCATGCAAACCCAGTTGTGCAAAGACTTGCATGTGGTTAGCTGTGTCTTGGTAGTCAGTTAAAAGCAAAAGCCTTGTCCTGCCCTTGCCACCTCTATTTTTCAGATTCAGTTTAAAGGATGTGTTGACTAGTTACAGGAATTGGGGGGGGCTGAGGTGGAATCAGCATGAAGAATGCTGTGAGGTTCCAACAAATTCCTTCAGCACTACAGGTGTAAGGATGTCAATTAGTGGTGACTTGGCAGTCCTGGTTCAATGGTTAGACTTGATCCTAAAGGTCTCTCAGAACTAAATTGATTCTGTATGTGCTTGCCTAGCCTTAGCAGCAGCATTCTAGCCTAACTATCCAGGAGAGAGGACTCGATCCTGGCTCTGGTCTCTAACAGTGCTTTGTCTGCTGCTGTTAAACCAGGGTAGAGCTCCCCTGTCCCACAGAACTGTGACAGTGCAGAAAAATGTTTCCACCCCATGCTGGAACAAAACCGATTTCTCTTTCTCTTCCCCGTGCTTTTGTGAGTAGGGAGGTGGGGGAAAAACCCAGAACCAAAAGTGCGAGCAACGAGCAACCCAAGTAGGTCAGCTGAAGGGGCTCTCCAGGGGATGATAAACGCAGGGAAGGCACCTGGCCTGAGCCCAGCCCGGTCAGCTGCCACTCTGTGAGCAGTGCAGGTGTAGCCTGGCCACAGCCGGTTTCGGGGAGGATGAGCTGACACCTCCTTCCCTCCGCTGCCAATCCCACGTTCGTAGCACTGGAAGGCTCCCAACAAAACGCGGTTGCTGCATAATGACAAGGAACTATTGGAAACGAAACTGATGGGGGGGAAAAACCCGACCCTCCCACACCCACTCCCTAAGAAAGGTCCGAGGACGGGTTAAAGACATGAGATCATCTGTCACCTGAGAGCTCGGTTCGGGGAACTAAATCCCTCGCGAAACCGGGAACGTATTCCTCGCTCTGGGGGCGAGGGGGCGCCCCCCCCCCCCAAACCGGCTCCCGGGAAGGGCGCTTTGCGGGTGCGGTACAGCTGACCGTGCCCCGTTTGCCGTCGCAGGGGGCCGAGCTTCCCCCGGAGGGACTCTCGTGCTTTGGAGAGAAGCCGAGAGCGGCTCCGGAGGGAAGGCCGAGGACTGGAATCGCGATGGTGCAGCAGCATCCCCGCCACTGCCCAGACCCCGCTGGAGGGGCTGCAGCTCCGCCGCACCCCGAGATCCCTCCTTGCTCCCCCCAACCCTACCCTCCCTCCGCGTCGGGCTTGGCTGAGCGCGCGCGCGCAGAGACGCGGGTTGGGGCGGNGAGCATGAATGATGTCAGGCGGGACGGCGGGCACGGGGCTCGCGGTGAAGCCCCGAGCCGCCGCCTCCGCCCCCGCTGACGGCCTTAACGCCAGCGGCCCCTTGGGCTGGCAGGAGAGGAGTCTGAGGCGGCGAGAGGAACGGATCGCGGGGGTAGGTGGCGACTGGGGCAAACTTCGTAGCTGCGTCTGCGTGGTGTTGCCGCCGCCCCGGCGGTGAGAGCGGCTGCCTGTAGGGAACTGCGGAGCCCAAACCCTCCCGAGAGCCCCGGGGCTCCAGGAAGCGCTCGCAGCCGCTCTGAGCGGAGAATTGCCGGCCGTGTCAGCGGTTGCGTGAGGACAGGTGGCCGAGTGGGTAAGTCGGGAGCTGCACAGGTGGATCCTAAGAACTTCCTCCGCGCAGGATCCCGACCTGCCAGCTGGACGGGGACTGGGAAGGGCAGCCCTGTGCTTGCGGGCTCTTCCATTCCCAGAGTCTGCCTGTTCTACCTGGGAAATATTTAATTTCCTCCTTTAGAGGCCCTTGTGTTTGGGGAGGGCACCTGCTCTGTTGGATTGTCTCGCATACTTGCAATGCGTCGGGGTTACTCGGGTCGCGGGTGAATTCCACGTTGCTGGTGTGGGCTGTGTGGGTGCACAGCACTTAGCACAGGACCGTGTACCGACCTGAGCAGGAGGGTTCCTCAAAACGCCAGGGTTCATCAGAGAAGATAGATTACTTCTCCAGTATGATCTCTATGGTAAAGTTGTGTTGCTGTAGGGTTTCCTGGGTTGGTTGGTTTTATTACTGTATTTCTGCTCAGCTGAAGCAGTTGAGCAGAAATGTAGCTATGTGAAGTGTCTTTTGACATAGAGGCAGAGTACAAGTTCCTGGCTTAACTTTAGCTCTAAATCCTTGTGAGAAGTAGTTGATACATAATCTTCTAGTAAAATAGTAAGAGTAGAATGCAACAGACTAGCTGTTCGTATCTTTTTTTAAAACCTTAGAGAAACAAATCAAGACAAAGTCCTCAAGCCTCTTAATAGCTATTAATTTATATACAATTAATTACATAAGTGAGTGATTCCACAGAGATATTATCAAACTGTGCAGGTGCATGATCTTTTTTTTGAGACAGCTGGCCTTACAGAAGTTTTAACAGACTTCACTTAATGTTTATTAAATGATTTGCCTCAAAGGTCTGTTTTATAAAAAGATATTTAATTTAGTCCTGTATGTGTAGTAGTATTTGAAGGGCAACATTTAGAAGACTGTACAGCCTTAGATATCTTTATTTCTTTTGAGACAGATAATTTACTCTGTAGTTTGACCTAACTTAAATGAATCAGGGCTGGGTTTACTAGAAAGATCAGCATAAATTTTTCCACTGTTTTTCAGGCTTTACATTGCTCTTTAGTGAAAATTTATAATCACTGTTTGAATTTTAGAGAAACATACTTGTCTCTGTCCTTCACCAAGCTATTCCTCAAATGTTCCTTATGTTGTATGTGCAATCACAAAAGATATTTGGACAAATCACAGTGGTTGTGGAGGAAGATTCAGGTGAAATTGTAAGGTGGTGACAGTAGTAGCTAAAGGTCCAAAATAAGATTGTTCTATTGCCCTTGAAGTGAACTTAGGCAATCGATGGAGAAATGAGAGCTTGAAGAGAGCAAAGGTAGAGGTTTTTTCCACTCTTGGGTTGATCTTAAATGTATTTTACCCATAATTTTGAGCCACGATTAGCGTGTTTATGAGCATCATGTTTTTCTGGATCATAAAAGCATCTTGTCATTGTAGTATTGTAAGACCTCAATTATGTGGATTGAAAGTCTTGCTGTCATCCAAACTAAAAACTTCTGCTGTCTGTCTAAAACTTAATGTTTTAAGTAGGCATCACAAATTATATCATAGATGCAGTAGTGCAGAAGATGTTTTTTAATTGATAAGGAGATACAACAAACAGCCCCTAGCCCCCACACTTCCATGTCTCTGGGAGAGCTGAGCATGATAGTGCTTCTACATAGCAGCATTCTTTATATCCAGTCTATTAATAACCCATTGAAAGTATGAATACTGAAAAATAGTTACTTGTTTTTGAAAGATAAACTAAAGAAGAAAATACTATTGGAACAAATGATGGATTTTAAAGTTTTTTTGAAGGACCAGGGAATGGAAAAAAGTTTTTGAAGGAATTACTTCAAACAGTTAATTCTTCTAGCATAGAAGTGGATTTCACATGTAACAAATGATGTGTGTTGTCTGTTTTGGATTGGGTTTTCTCCAAATTTTGGTGTCTCTTTGGCCTGCAGTGTTCTTTGACGCTGTTTGTGTGCAGTGGACAATACAGATGCTGTGACATTTTATTTAGTATGGATATGGTACTGCAGCAGTCTGAACAGATGCTGGGAAGTTTCATGTTAACACTAGGTCCAGTGTCCTCAGAGATCTGTCTGCTGGGAGACTTGTACCATGGACACCATCATCCCCCAAGATGCTGTGAACACAAACTCAGTTGCTACTGTTCCAGCAGATGCTAAAGACTTAAGAGCTGCTGAGAAAGTCTTATGCAACACAGATAGCTCTCTGGCCCGTTCTGCACCCGTTTGAAAGGTATTCCTTAACTGTACTGAACTCAACTGTTACAGTGAGGTTCCAGAACTCTGAAAAACACAAGTGTCTCCTATATTAGGACTCTTGTTCATGGACTTGCTTTTCCTCTTCTCCAGAATAGCTCTTGTGTAGACATACATGTAATACACAGAATATAGTACTTCTTACCAGCATAGCTGGATGCATACTTTATAGCTGTTTATGAAGTGCAATAGGACTACACGATATAGTAAAACTAAATCAGCTGTAGGAAAACCTGTTACTTACCCTCTAGTTAACATGCATGTAGCCACTGTAATACAAATGGGCTACTGTGCCTGGAGGTCATGTTTGTGTTGGCTGAGTAAAACTTCCTGCCTTACTGTGTGCTGAGGCCCTTTCAAAATATGCAGTGTCAAGTGTGGATCCTCTTGTTTGCAGCCTCATGGCATTTAAAAAAAAATTCATCTATACAGATGGATGAAGAAATGAAAATAGTTTGTCAAATGGAATGGTTCTTAACAGTGTTTGGGTCTGAACTCTCAAATGGAGTAATTCTAGAGCATGGCTACTCGTAAAAACCTGATTGCATTCATTCTGACAAGAGTTTTGTAATCAAAAAGCATGTATTTAATTTTCAGAATAAAATACCTTTTCTCAGATGCATGACCCTCGAAAAGGAGAACTTTCTGTTCACTAGAAAGCGCTGAAGCAAGGAAACAGGTGTCTTGCTTTCACTTGCCTCTCCTAGTTTAGGTTGGCTTGTAACTGCCGCGTTTACGTTTGAAGGACATTGCATTTACACTTTATAAACTTTCTAAACAGAAACCAGGCTGCTGCTGCTGTCGGTGGAGCTGTGAGGCTTGCAGAGTAAGCTTTCCTGCTACACAAAGCAATGTCTCACTATTCATGGTTTTTAGAATTAATTTCTTGCTGCTCCCTTCTGTAGTCTTCTGTTTTCTTTTCTGAATATATTCAGATTTCCTTAGGCTGAATCTTTGCTGGAATCCCGTGCAATGCAGCAGGCCTCACACTAACCTTTGCAGTGTTTTTGTGTCTGGTTACTGATGCAGAATGACTGGGTCGTACACCTGTTCTTGAGGAAAAGATGCTAAGCCTCAAGGGTGTAGCACTGAATGTGTTGGAAAGTTGCATCAGCTTAAACAGGGGTGCAGAGCGTGTGGATGCTTTCGATTAAGAATAGCTAAATTTAGAATAAAGTGACTCAGGGTTTTCTGATTTAGCAGTAATCTGGTATCTTAAATGGCATGCAGAGTTCAATTCCTCAGGCAAGCTGTGAGCATGTCATGGCTGAAACTGAATAGTTTGAAGTACAAAAGCTTGTTAACATTGCTGTAATTGCAAGTACACATTTACTTTGGTGGCAGAAGAGGTGGGTACCAGGGAAGACGAATAAAGCAAGCAAAGTAAACCCAGGAAGCCAAATGTATTTAAGATGTTCATTCTGATCCCCTGTATGAGAATTTACACACTGCCTGCAGCAGTTTGTACTTGTTTGGGACTGAAGATCTTTCTGCCTAGTGTCTCTGTCTTAGGACTGGGTCAGTTTTGCTACTGATATAAACTCTAAATGCTCCTAGAAACAAGTTTTAAGTACTAATGTTGATTAAATAATACTAGTATGTTCAGTTCTTGGTTTCATGTGAGTTCTGATAAAGTCGCTGTGGACTAAGTTGATGGGCGTTGGTATTTATAGAGTCTAATGTACAGGAGGTTTTGTTTGTTTAATCATGGATCTTTGGCATCCATGCCTTTGGAACTTCAATTTCATTGGTTGGCTTGTGTTTACTGTAAAATAAGTGAGAGTTTGTAACCCTATGCATAAGTACAGCAGTCTGTCCAGCCTCACAGAACAAGCCTCTGCCACAGCCTGTCTAGAACCTGGATCTTGCAAGACTAAACTTAAAACCAGTACCTTTTGCTTGAAGTTTTACTTCATGGAAGTGCTATTAAAAGTGTTCTGACACGTGTTACTTCCCCAGTATATCTTTTATAGAACACTTTTAACTTCAGAAGTTCTTACTAAAAAGTCATCTGCTTTCACTGATTGTTTTGTCCTGTTGAAGTACGTTTGGGCTTTCTTAGTTTTTCCTCTTTGTAGAGGTTTTTAGTCTGCTTAACCAGCTAAGATCTTAAACTTGATGGGCAAGTGCTGGATAACTTTTCACAATTAGTTTATGTGCAATGTATGTGACAAAATGTACACATCTCAGTTCCTGCCTGTATTCACTCCAGCACTGGACAGTTAGTCAGTGAAAGCTAAGGTGGCTCTCCAAAGTGAAGTGAGAAAGCTGATTGACTGAACTTACTTGAATCCTGTATTGATCATTAGGAATGATCTTAGGCTACAGTAGAAAAAGAACTGTTATGGGAGTTTTTAGTTTTCCTAGGAGTATGTTAACTTCCATAATGAACTTCAGTCTTGACAGGAAGGGCTGTGGCATCCTGTTTGACTGTGAAGGAAGAAGTATTAAAGGCAGTAAGGAAGAAATAATAAAGGCATTGCTCATTCTAAGGAGTGAACTTGGAAGCTAATATGAAGACAATTTACTAAGGAGTTGAGTATTACAGGTTGGAACTTCTGTCTGCTACAGTGGTTGTTTCCAGAATTTGCAGACACTGAAGTGCATCATCTTAGCAGTACTGACCACACTGGCATTGAATACTAAACCTGTTGTTAAAGAGCTGAGCTGCAGGCTCTGAGGATAGCTTGTGGTAGCCACACTCATTAGTTTGCTCTCTGCAGTTTTTAAAAGTATTGGCTGAACTGCTTTCATGTGCTTAGTGAACAGGTGTAGGTGTTCTGACAAGCAGACGTTTCTTTTGTGGAGAACCAGTCTGTGTTCAGTAAGGTGGAATACTGTGTCTGTGGCTAAAGTCAGGAACGTGATGACTTCTAAAAGTTATAAAGATGGATGAAACAAATCTTGGCTGACAAAAATGACAGGGCAAGGCACAATGCCTGTGAAATATCAGGGATACCTAAACTTACAGCTCTAAGAAAAATCAATTAATTATGCTTCCTGAAGTATTTTTTCATTGGTATGCAGTTCCATTTTATTAAGAGCGTATTCAGATTGCAGGCAGTTTATACTTTTCTGTGTGCACTGCTTTCTACTTGTTGGACAATCTGAACAAGCAGCTGCCTGGCTGAGTTTTACTGTGCAGGATTAATGTTCCTATAAGCTGTTTTGGTTTTCTTCTATTTCCCAATTTGGATTTGGAAAGGTTATTTTAAACCCTTAAACTTCACAGGGATTGGACTAAACTTTCTCCCACTCGGTACTGAATGTGAAGTTAAAATGGGACACTTGCCCCTCAAAGACCCGTAGTGCAGAGAAAAGCAGGGGCTCTGTTCTCTTCTGCTTTAACAGCAAACGCTGGAACTGTGGGATTTTACTTTTACCTGCAGCTTTTTTTGTGTGCCTGCATGTGCACTTCCTATTCTCACCCTGCCTCCTGTTGTAGTGAAACTGGACACAAAGCTTTTAGCCCAGCAAGCCTTTCCAGAACACATGTTTTAAGGCAATATAGTTCATTAGGAATTAGATTGTGATACATATAATAGACAGCAAAGGTGGTTGATTACCCAAGTCTGTATTGCAATTATAAGGACAGCTGCATGATGAATGTTGTGCTTCAGTAGGTCTCAATTTGTTCAGAGAACTGCTGTCTTAATTGTTTTTCATAACACACAGTTAGGAAAATGTTGACTCCAGTTGTAATGGGTTGTATTGCTCAGCAGATATTAGACTGGTATTACATAGGTTATAATTTAGTAATGCATTGCTGAAAATGGAACATGACAATTCTACTTAAACACATTTATACCAATATTCTGTGGTGGTTTCTATTAAAATCGTGTTACAGGCCTTTTTCCTTTCATCGAAAGACTTGGGGAAACTACAAGAGGTGGTATTTTTGTATATTTAACTGCTTCAGTGGAGTAAGAGAGTAGAAAATTGTTACTTAGGATTATTTTTGTATTGTCACTACTGTGGCTGATTTAAAACACTGTTTCTATACCTCTTGTCTCCGTTTTGAGACCTGTAGGTCTGGACAGCTTATAGGTGTCAAAGGACAAATACAGCTTCTGCTGCCTTTTCATCACAATTCTAGGTTTGTGAATTGGAAGTACATCTAGAAAAACTATTCCCTGAATTAGTGTAGAAGTTTTAGGGCATCCTTTGAATTATGAAATGGCTGCTGCTTGCTTGCCTGCTAAATCTCACCATCTTTGACCCAAACTCACAAGCAAAATGTCAGGCTTAGGGAACAGCCTGAAATGCTTACCCCCAAAGCAAGCCTGTTTTAGGAGTTGAAGGTGCATAGGCTAGATATGTACTCATTAATTGACCTGAACCTTAGCTCAACAGGACCACCTTCCTGGGGAGCGTGAGGTGTCAAAACCTAACATTTAATGCATGGTCTGATATAACTTAAACAGAGTCTGACAAGACTAGACTCATGTTTACCTCTTAGCCAGGCAGCACCAGTACAGTGATGGCCCATGAGGTGTTTGCAGAGACTTGATCTGTATTTCACCTAGCTGTTCACGTTGGTATATGTCAAGCAACATACAGCCACCTACCTAGGATAGAATTAATACTTTAAAGCAAGTATGGAGCTGTGTGAACGCCCTCTTGTCTTGTGGTGTTCTGCTTTCTGTATGTGTGTGAAAATGGTTTGTATAGTAACTAGGGAACAAGTTAGTGTTCAGTCTGTTTGGTTTGTTTGCAGTGGGGGTGGGGTGTGTGTTTTAATTGCCTGCTGTGAAGTCCTCACTTCAGTGAAGTGTTGGGGTTAGTGGAAACTCGAGTTCTTGTTGGAAAGTGTGTGTGAGTATCTGATGTTCTGGTGTTTAAATATGCTTAGGAAACTGTACTATTGATGCTGATCCTGGATGTTTTGGGTGATTGCAAAGTAAGGGATCCTAGCTCATGCTGTCATAAGGCTGGTGGTGTTGTCACATATAAGCAGAGTTGATGAGGTCTCAATTCCATCCAAAAGTTTAATACTTTCTGGTACGGTACACATGAGGAAACTTTGGGAAGTAGAGAGCTTTCTCAGAGTATTCCTTTTTAGTAGTCTTTAATTTTAGGCTAGGATAGCTAATTACTCCATTGGGGTTGAGCTGTTTCAAAGTTGAATATAACCTCTTTCCTAAGGTAACTGTACTAAAGTAATGTAGGAAAAACATTCTTGGCTTTGAAAGATGTCTTTACTCCAAAAATGCAACATTACCTTTCTGCTTATGACCTGCACATTGAGCGTTCAGTGCTTAATGCACAATGTCAGCTGCCTTATCTTAAAGAAAAGGAAACCAGATTTGCTCAGAGTCTGGATGTGATTTTTTTTTCAGGCTGACTTGTTTCCCAGTCTTTGCTGGATTGCCAGCACTGTTTAGACTGCAAACCTGTTTTCTCCATGCTCTTTGTCTTGAGTAAGATGCTGAATGATGGGAACTCACCTAGGAAGTTCTAGGCAGGGATAACATGTCTGCTGTAGAGCATAGTTCCTGCTTTCTACAGGACTCGAACTACAAAAGTCTTATGCCAAAGCAGCATTTTGTATTCCTTGTGGTGTAGATACTTGTTTAAGAACAGTTTTTTTCATATCTGCATGGAACCAAACAGAATAGAAATCCAGCTGCTTAAGAGGCAGAGTATTGGGGAAGAGAAAATATTTGCTTGGGGGTAAATTTCTACTATTCTTTAAAACAACAAAAGCCTAAGCAACAAACACCCTACATTGGTAATTTGTAATTCACTATCTTTGTTTATACAGAAATAAGATACACTTAATGAGGTTAACATTGACCTGCAGTATGAGTTCAAACTGCATTGCCTATACTGTTTGGGTAAACTAACTCTTAGTTATCCCTGCTGCAATGAAGGAAGTGCAGCAGCTTAACACAGGATGGAATTTGTTAGTTTGACTTCTTGCAGCTACATAGAAGGTGCCCATCTGGGTGGCAGCTTATACAGCAAGTCCCAAATCCACTTTGTCTTTGTATCTTGTCTTGATGCGACACTTTTAAGAGATTCCATGAGCAGGGCTTAGTGCAGAATGTTTCAGGCCACCTTCTGGGGCTGTCCCAGCTGTCACTAACATTGGTACAACTTACACACGAGGCTACAACCTTAATATCTATTGGCCTTTTTTCTGAATTGGTTTGTATTAGTCTAGAAGGCTTTTGTCTCCTTTACAGTTGTACTCCTGCTGCAGAGGTGTTTCTGCATGCACACAGTCTGCTGTTCAGGGCTCAGCATCCATGTGTTTACGAACAGGCCAAGAGCAATATTAATGTATTATCTTCTGTGTTTCAGTTAGGCACCTGTAAAATTGTGAAGTTACCAGCTTTTTATAGTGACTAGAGTGATAGTGATATACTTGACCTTCTAACTTAAGCCCTTGTAAGGCTTCCCCTTGTGCTTTTTGCTATCTCTAGAATAGCTGTGAGTTCTTAAAGTAGTATTGGTGCCACTAATACTTGAATGCACTGTCCTGCTCCTGGCAGGATGTTCCTGTCCCTGAGGAGCATAGTTAAGAGCAGCGGCATGTACAGTAGCTCTGACTGTGAAATGGCTATGCAGCAGCATTCCCTGCAAGAGCCTGTTTTTGGCAGAGGCTGGATTCTGAGACCATCGTGCTCTCAACGTGTATTGCTGTAGTGCTGAGCTGATGAAAGCTCTTGAGATCCAAGACATCTTAGTGTCTGCTTTCAAGGTTTGCTCTAGACAGTAATTCCTTTGGATTATATCAGTGTACCTGAAGATTTGAAAGTCACTTCTGATGTCATATGTGAATTGTCGATGCTCGTATATGCAGATATTTTGACATTAGTATTTTTGACGAAGATTCATGCAGGAGCACAGTGTAAATAGCTACATGCAGTCAGATGGCCTTCATGAGAAGATGCTGGTTGATAGGCCAGATTCATAATTTCTAATGCACCCTAAGTTTTGCTGAGTTCTGCATTATCTCTTAAAACTGTTTACACTATTTCCACTTAACATTTAGTTCTTTCCTTAGTCTTTTGTAACCGATGATGTGGAATTACTTGATTCACTACTTATTTACTGTACTCCATGGTTACTTAGCACACTTCCGCAGCATCACTGGTTTTGGAGAACCTGAAGATGAGACTGACTTTAAACAGGGTTGCTAGTTGCTGCTGTAGTGTTTTGGCTGAGAATCTGTCTAATCTGTTAGTCATCTTGTATGTAATTAGTCTAGACACATTTCAACCAGTCTAGCTGATGCCTGTTTGTCACCTTTACCCCTCTCAGATCCATGTATTTCTAGATGTCTGGCTGGATGTGGGATATGACTGATTAAAAAATGCTTTTTGAGTAATTTTGTATAAAATGGCTTCTTATTTGATAGAGGCTGTAGGAGCTCACATGAAATGTGACCAAGAAAGGTGATTGGTGCATTATGTTTGGAAATAACTTTCCAGGTGTTCTGTTCTGGAATGTAATGTTTGATTGTATATCCCTTTCTATTGTGCTGCTCGTGGACAGTAAGACACATGTTAGAACTGGACACTTCAGTTCCAGCTGTGGAAATAGCATATTGATTCAAAATTTAAAAAGATAAGTGTTATTGTTCAAATATTTAAACAAATAAATGGAAAATAAACAATACTTGGCTGCAGCACACTGTGCCACTGATACAAATGCTATTTTGATGGCACTTTGACTTCTGTTTGAACATCACACTCATGCTTCATTTCAGCAATCATTTGCTTGTACTTCTAAAGATAACAGGCTGTGATGACTGGAAGCCTTTCTTGGGCATTACAGGTAGCTTGTGGAGTGAAAGTTGCTATTCTGTGCAGAGTCAGCATAACCTCAGTACTTTCACATTAGACTTTTTCAATTTGTAGGATAAGACAGGTATAGCTCCAGTGTTTAGATACTCTGTCTGTATCGTTTCAGTCA
The DNA here is from genome assembly GCA_013397515.1 of Upupa epops. Lineage (NCBI taxonomy): Eukaryota > Metazoa > Chordata > Aves > Bucerotiformes > Upupidae > Upupa > Upupa epops. Next base: position 168,948 of record VZRI01002625.1, read on the forward strand.
TGCGGAGCCTGCATGGACAAGATACAGGTCTTACAAAGCATCTATCTGATGCCATGTTGAGAGAATGTAACACTGACTTTCTAGGAACCACGCTGAGGATGCTATTCAGCTGTTTTGTTGTGGGAAGAGTTTTTTGTTCTGGCAGTTTTATCAAATGGGAATTTGAACATTAGAGCACCCCTTGTGCTTTTATATCCTTTCTGACAAATGATTCTCTCAACCTTTTTTAAAGCTTTAAAAAATAATAAGCTTTTTCGATTATTAGGTGACAAGAGGAAGGAGAATATATGACAGTTTTTGTCAATGGTGAAAGCTGCTGTGCAGAGCACTGAGAGATTTGGCATAAAAATATTTCATTTGTGGCCACGGTCAACGCAGAGCTGCTAAATACCAGAAGATGGCAAGTGCTTCCTACCGAAGGGTGCAGTTTAACAGGGAACTTTTGAAGAGAGGTTGGAAGTGTTTTGAAGATGTTTAGTTAGGTATTGAGGTCATTAGTAATTCTGTGAGAGGCAGTAAAAATACATTAATGGTAGTATTGGCCTCTTCCTGACCTGCAGGGTGGGGCTGTAATGGAAATGGCAGGAGGATTGGGAAAGGCTTTACAGAAATAATTTGTAATTATTTTCCCCTCCTGTCTTGCTGTTACCATCCTCTTGAAACAGTATTTAGCAATGAAACCCAGTGTTGTGGGGAGCTGATGTACAGGCAAGAGAAGAGAATTTTGGGGAAATGAGCGTTCTGCTCATCAGTGAGTGGCAGAAACAAAATAAGAAGGAAGTACTGAAGTACTTAGGCAAGGAAAAAGACAGTTTATCTTAAAATACTAAGTAATACAAAAAGGAAATTTTTCTTGTCAGCATAATGTGGAAAGTATCTTTTTCTATTAATAGAAAATCCTGAGTTAATGGAACACTTGAACAAGTTTAAGGAACGCTGTGGAGCTGCACTGGAAGCTTAGGTTATGGTAATTTTCACAGGTTTAGCTATGTAATGCTTAAACTTGGTGGATAGATTTTTTTTTCAGTAAGAAACCCAGTTACATACAGGAAATAACTTAATTTTAGTTACTACAAGCTGGAAGGCTGTGAAAAATTAAAAGTGAGAGGGGAAACAAACATTTACTGTGCGAGCTGGATGTAGAGTTTTGGTGTCTGAGACCATGAACGTTTTTTGCTTGGAAAAGATGTGAGTATTCTCATTTTTGATTTACCGAGGTCATTGGCTGTGATGTGAGAACCCTTATACTACTGCTGCTCAGTAGTTGTACCAAGAAGGTAGAGAAGAATCCAAAAATAGTGGAGAATGCTTTGAGCTTCAGCCAGTCACTCATCTTAGAACTTGTGTCTGTCATCCCTCTGAACTACTATTCATGAAGCTTGTTGGGCAGCTACATCAAAGCTGAGCAAAGCAAACACAATCTAGTTTTCTGAAGGGAGAAGATATTCTGAGACTCTTCCATGAATTGTTTGATGCCTTGTATGCTAGACTTCCAGTGTTGGCAAAGAGGGCAAAATATTTATGTGGATGCTTTAAGATGGGGAAGGAGAAAGAAAATGCTAGCACTTCTGAAAAGGGGTTGTTGTCACTTGAGCCTATGAACACAGCAAATCTTCCTGTGTGAAGATGTACTAGTCTATAGTGTGCCAATCAACCTGAGAGTATGTGAAACTTTAGTGTGATACTCATCAGTTCTAAATACGCCCTCTTCGAAGAATTCTGTTAGCATTAGATGGGGATTGCAGATAATGGCTTTACCTTCAACACCATGTTCCCTGCAAGGACTAGCATCTGTATCAGACTTGTAAGTTCTGAGTGACAAACCTCTGTGTATGCTGCAGTGCTAAAATAGCCTTTGTCTGGGTTGTACGGCTGGTGTGTTCCGTATTACCCAATAATGTTGAGAAATGCTAGCAGGTTTAAGCACTATTGTCCTTTCTTTAAACGTGTATAAACATGTAGAGGGTTCTTATTGCTGCACAAAATATTTGGAAATGTTGTCATAGGTGACCCCTTACTTTGGAGTTGGCACTGCTGCTCGATAATAAACCAAATACTTCTAGGGTATTGCATTACTGATAAATTTACTCAAGTTATATGGCTTCCTTTTCTAGCTGCCTGGTGGTTGATAAACTGTAGCACAGTCACTTTGAAGCACACGTTAGTCACCGTGATTCCTCACCACCCAGTGGTGACTCATCTCTGGGTCTGACTTTCCATTACAAAGCACAACCTTTGACCTCAGTAACTAGGTGGAGGATTACACAAAACAGTGTGTAAACATTCCAACCTTCTGTGCCGGGCCTCTCACCCTACAGCCAGCTTTCTGAAGCTGTTGTGTGAGCTGGAAGAGATGTGGCACATCAGGTGTGTGCTTTTAAGCTCTTCACAAATTTGTCTCTCAGAAGAATCTTTGGACCATAGTTGTTCAGTAGTGTCTACAACCCTGCAGCAGAATGAAAACCATTAGCAAGAAGCCAGACAGCTCAGAGCAAGCTACGTTAAAGCCTGATGAGCCAGAGGTTTCTTCTGGCACTCATTAGGGATTATTTCACCTGATAAGACTGTAGTAGTATAGTGACCTCCACTTGCAAGAGTAATATTAATTAATGGAAAAAAGATAAACCCAACGTAATTTCTTTGTGGTGTTACAACATATACAGTAATAGAGGATTTTTTTGGCTTTTATTCAGAAGCAGCTGATTAAGAACTGAAGTCAGGAAAATGACAGATCATCTGTTTGCACTAAAAAGAGGTGCAAAGAAATAGAATTTAACAAACTGTTCAAACTCAGATTTCAAGGCCACTGATTATTTGTAAAGTTTTTCCCACCGCCTGGGTAAATATAAGGGTTTAGTCATTAAAAGACAGCTTCTGTTGGTATGTTGTTAAAGCTAATTAGAAGAATCCCTCTCAGAAAAGGTGGAGGGAGTATCTGCTGTATTTCTGCCACTGAAGAGCAGGGTACAGGGCAAGTAGTTTAATGTTTTTCATAAAGTGGAACTTTGCATGTGACAATATGATTATGTCAGTTCTGAGAGCTGTTGAATGGATGCTGCTTCTGTAATACAGCTTGCTTACACTTCTGTAGCATCACATGAACAAGAAACGTGTTGGCAGCCTATTAAAGAATAAAGCTAAACTTGTAACTGACAAACACCAGATCACATCGTGTTCATTTATATACAGTGAGTGTAAACGCTGTACAGCTGAAAAATGAACATGGCTTGGAAAGCATTTTTACTGTAGGGATATGGAAATAATAAGCAAACCTGTTAAGCTGAGCCCTGTTTTCTGCATACTTTTTTGTATATTAATTTGCTTAATCTGGTCTAGCGATTGTGTTTGATTTGCAGTGGTTCTTTTGGCTTTAGATTGTTTTTCTTCCCTCTATGGTCTACATGCAGTGAGGTACACCTATAGCATGGAAGAAGAGAAACTATAAAAACAGTTCTGGAGTGCTTTTAAAAACATAAGAGAATCCTCCAAAAGACAATGTTTGCTTATTGCTGTCAAGGTAACAGATGCTACCCAGCTTCTTTCCTCTGGTCCTGTGAGTAGTCCTAGTAAATTGAATGAAGGAAATACAAACTAAATGTTGTCTCCAGCTGTTTGTGATACAGGTGTCAAAACGATGCATCACTTTACTTCCAATACTTCCAATAGTGTACACTTTTTTCTGTAGTACTGTATTTAAAATCCTTTTTCTGTGACTGCCAAATAAAAGAATACAGCTATTTGGAATGTTCAAGCCTGCCTTGGAGAAAGTGAATGAGGTTTAAAAATACTGCTTAGGAACCTTTTCTTGTATATGCAAGTATGTGTCAGAGTAGATCAGTCTTAGTGATTCGGATGCTCTATTTTGTTATCCTATTGTTTGTATTTGGAACAGTAGGTTAAGATCAACTGATTTGGAAGGCCTGTGCAAATTGTGACTGTTCTGCCCTTGGTAAATTATAAAAGTTTAAAAGATTTTTGAGGAATGTTAGGCAAGGTCTAAATGCTGGATGAGAATTGTAGGGTAATTATAGAATAATGGCTGGAAAGGACCTCCAGGATCATCGATTCTAGCCTTCATCCCAGCATTTCCCCAACCCCCAGGCCATGGCCTCAAGTGCTCTATCTACTTGCTTTTTAAACACCTCCAGGGATGGTCACCATCCTGGGCAGCCCGTTCCAGTGCACAACCACTCTCTAAGAACTTCTTCCTGATGTCCAGTTTAAATCTCCCCTGATACAGCCTGAGGCCACTTTCCCTTGTCCTATCATTAATTTGGGAGAAGAGACCAGCACCAGCCTTGCTGCAACCTCCTTTTTTTTGATAGTTGTAGAGAGCAATAAAGCTTCCTCTCAGCCTTTTCTTTTGTAGACTAAGTAGTCCCAGATCTTTCAGCCATTCTTCATAGGGCCTGTTTCTAGATAGCTGTGGGCTAACTGTATGTTGAAGTGACCTTTTATGTAAAAAATCTGGTGACTAACAGGCTAAATACAACTGCTTGTTACTCTTAAGCTCTATAGTGTAAAGAGCCAAATGTAAATGCCTTTCTCTAGGCTTGGCCCAAAGCTGTATCCCCAGACAACTATCTTATGTCAAATAAACAGTATGGTCATTAGAAAGCTGAAGTTGCTCTTTGGTGTGAGCAGATGCTTGGGCTGAAGTTAGGACCCCTTCTATCTTCTCACATTTTCACCCTAAGATTTTCCTTGAAATATGTTGTTCTTTGTGGTGATGAAGGCTCCTGCTGTAATATTACTAGTTAAACTCTGCCTGTTGGTGAAGGTTTGTATCTATTATTTAGAAGGTGTTGAAGCGGTTCCAGAAAGAACTTGTTCCTAAAACCAGAGTGCCTCTCTTAGAGGAATTGTATTTATCCTTTTGAGTTACATGGCTAATTTGGTATGCATTTGAGGGTCCCAGAGTGGATGTTCCACAGCTTAGAGCTGAGTTTGGTTGCTTTTTTTTCCCAAACTTTTAGATATTGGCAAGATGGCCAAATTGAGGTGTTGCTGTCTGGTTGCTCAAGAAGTCTTATGCTTGCTGTTAGGCAGTCTGGAGGCATCTTCAGGTTCACTAAAGAGCAACCAAATGTTTTATTGAAAGCTAGAAGGAGCACACCTCTCATGGGGGCTTGGATGGATATGTGAGTCAGGGACAGGAGGCTGGCAGAACTCCCCGGAATTACTTTGGGGTTTCCCTTTACAGCAGGTAGCAAAAGATGTTTAGGCTGATGGTGCTCTGTATCTGCCTCTTCGCTGTCCTGTCAGATTGGCAGCAAGGGTCTGAAAGCCTCAAGCAGACTGCTGGGGCTTTTATTAGTAGAGTTTCTGCTTTCTTTTAGAAAATGGGATAAACAGGTTGAAAAGCTACTATAAATGAAAGCCCTTATGTTCTTGCAGATCACTGATCGGATAATATATAGCATCTTGAACTATGAATGTAAACAAAGGTTTGACCACAGCATGCCCTCTGATTGAAATAATCCTCATGAGCCATCAGAAAGGGTCGATCAATACCCCTTTACAATCCATTTAAAAGAAACAGGAAGGAAGACAACTTTTTCCTGCAAGCCTTGCTTAAGTTAAAAGTACAGTGGCTCTCCAGTTTTTGTATTAGGTGGTTGAGAAGCTTTGTTCTTCAGGGTTTACCTAGGTGTCACTAAATACCAGTAAAGAGTTTTCCTTTTAGTTCTATTTGTAGTTTAAGGTATTTGTGGGGAAGAGAAGACCATAACCAAGGTTACTACATATTGTGGTGGTGCTTTGTGTGTCAGTGATCTTCACAATTATTTGGGTTAAAAGGCGCCTTTTAAAGGTTTAAAGGTCTTCCAGTTTAGTACCAAAGTTGTGGGGGCACATCTTAAAGTAGATGAGGTGGTCATGTATGCAAAATCATGCTGCTAGAAGTTAGCATTCACAGTGGAGACAGAGAAGCCCTATAAAATTTAACTTAATTTGAATAAAAGAAGAGTTCACTGGATAAGTATTGCTTTGGGCTCTCTGATTGCTGAAGGGTGCAGCCTCACTTTATCCTAATTTCCTAACTGCATACTATCCTCCCACTTTAGCCACTGCCTGAGGAACTCTGTATATACTGATTTCCTAGTCTGTCTACTGTATACCCCCCTTTAAATCACATGTACCATTAACTTCATGCTGCCCAGTTTGAGGCTGCTGATATTCACAACTCTACTACATGTGCACACTTCACTAAAAGGTTCAAAAGTTTACTGCAGCAATTCATACTTTTCACTTCCAGTCTAGCTGTCTATGGCTCTGTGCTCTCACTGGCCCTCCTAAGCTCTATTGTCAGATTCACGACACCAAATTAAAGTTACAATTTACAGCACCCATCCTGATTTGTAAATACCCTTCTATCCTCTAGAAACATGCTGTATTTATTGAAACAAATCTACACTTTACATTTAAAATGCATAATTCTAAAAGCACAACAGCTGTGGAGGGTAGAAAAACACTTGATGTCTGAGTGACTGCTATGGATAACATGGTGTTGAGTTGACTTGTGTTCTAAAGCTTAGACTGTTGGACAGGTTCAGATGTTCTCCACTTAAACATAGTGTCAGATGCTTATCTTGGGTAGACAGAGGGAATAAAAGAATGTGTGTAGTAAGGAAAGGACTTCTGAAAGTTGAGGTTTTGTTCTGCTACACTGTTAAGTAAAACTATTGTGTTTGTTCACCTGCTCTAAAAGAACACTTGTAGTTGCAGGAAGCATCAAGACTGGCTGTGGGGTTCAACATCCCTTTCTCTTACAGAAGATGAATTTACTTTTCCTCCCTCATAATCATACTGTATCTGAAGTCTCTATGAGGGGTGGCTACAGAGCTGTTGTTCAGGTGATGTGTGTTTTACTTGTCATACCTTTTAAAGGTGGGTGGGTAATGGGAAATGACCTGTGTTCAGAGCAGTGACTGTTCTGCTGGAATGAACTGTATTCTTGTCTCTTTGCACAACATGCTGTTAGATGAGAATTCAGGTAAGTGCATTTTAAGATTTTACTGGACTGACAAATGCAGCCTGCAATAAGCCCTGTTAAAAAGTCTATGTAGGACAAATACAGAAGCATTTGCAGTCTGTCCTGCACACAGGTCACCATAACTAAGAATGTATTCCAGAGGTGTATTTCTCAGCTCTTCGAAGTTTCAGACGTTCAGTGGATACTACAATAGCTATGTAGGCACTACTTTTAACTTTTTTAGCCTGAGGTACTTGATTAGATCCAAGCAAATTTAATGGAGTAGTTTTTTTTTCCTAGATGAATCTAAATTACTTTGATTTACAAAATCAAATCTGGTAGTGCCCTTCTGTTTTCTGTGCAACCACGTGGTCTAACAGGATTGGAGCATCTCTCACATGAGGACAGACTGAGAGTTGAGGCTCTTCAGTCTGGAGAAGAAGGCTCTGAGGCGGGCTTCTTTTGACCTCCAGTACCTGAGGGGGGTGGCCCTACATGAAGGTAGGGGAAGGCCTATTCCAAAGGGTTTGTATGAATAGGACAAGAGGCAATGGGTTCAAGCTGAGAAAGAGATTTAGGCTGGAGATTAGAAACAAGCTCTTCAATGTGAGGGTGGTTGATGGCTGGAATCTTCTGCCTGGCAAGGTGGTGAAGGCCCTGTTGCTGGAGTCATTTAAGGTCAGACCTGAAGAGGCTGTGAGCAACCTAACCTAGGTAGAGATATCCCTGCTGGTATAGGGAGGTTGGACTAGATAACCTCTGGAGGTCCCCTCCAGCCTGGAATATTCTATGGTTCTGTGATTGTCTGTACTTCATGGACAAAGTCTGTATGGACAAACCATGTTAATATCTGTACCAACTCTAAGGTCAAAAAGGAGATGATTAGTAAGGAATATCCCTAACCAGTAAAATGGAAAAAATACTGCAAACATTAATTCTGAACTGTGCTGTCATGAGCATTAGAGTTTATGGATCTAGTCTTTAAAAAAACCCTACATTAGCAATAACTCCTAAACTAATCAGAGGTTTGAGGTTATTTCACAGTAACTATGTGCTCCCAGTCTGCCTTTTTGCTGTGTATGTAAGTAGATGTAAATGGAACTCAAACTGTGTACTTACAAGATTTGTTCAGGGTCACATTACAAGTTCTGAAGGTCCTCAGCATCTGTTCTGGTTTGGTTTTTTTACAGATGAATTGGTTCTAAAGGAAAAAGATCCGATTTTGATTTGCTTTACACTACCTGAAGACTGAAAGCACAATGAATGCTCTGTAGAGTTTTGCAAATACAAAATCATCTAGGAACGAGGACGTTTCATGTCAAGGAATAACAGACTTCAGAGAACCCAGGAATTGGTCACCAGTTAAACTCAGTTTGGCCGCACAGCTCGGAGATGAATACAATTGAGACAGCAAAGCTTGAAGAGCATATGGAGGGTCAAAACACCGATGCTTCTAATGGTTACTCTCGACCGACTCTCTCAGTCAGTGAAGAGAACAAAAATGTCACTACCAAACCAAAGGGCTTATCTAATGGCTTGCGAAAAACAGCAAAGAAGTATCCCGACTACATCCAGATTGCTATGCCTGCTGAATCGAGGAATAAATTTCCTCTGGAATGGTGGAAAACAGGGGTTGCTTTTGTCTATGCTCTCTTCAACTTGATTCTAACGACTGTCATGATCACTGTGGTCCATGAGAGAGTACCTCCAAAGGAGCTAAGCCCTCCCTTGCCTGATAAATTTTTTGACTACATTGATCGGGTGAAGTGGGCGTTTTCTGTATCAGAAATAAATGGGATGATACTAGTTGGATTATGGATATTCCAGTGGCTGTTTCTTAGATACAAGTAAGTAGCTTCTCACTTGCCTTCTGTGTCATTTCAGAACATTGTTTGCTATCTTCAGTCTGGGTAGAATAAATACTACAATAGGATTTATAGCAGTATTGTAGAACAGGGCTGTCTGAAAAATGACAAAGGATAATTAAAGATGTTTCGGTGTCTTTGTAGGATATGGAAACAAAGATTTATTTTGATTATTCAATAATATTTCTTAAAGCTTGAATTTCTGACACCTATGTTGCACTAGTCAAATTTATTGGTTTACTGTTTTTGGAGTGTTTACTGACATGAATGTTTTAAACGAGAGAAGTCATGATGACAAAATCTCTTCTAAATTTGAAGAAGAATCCACTGTCCTTTGTAGATAAAGCTTTTTCCTTTGTCATTTGCTTAAAGTAGACATACAACTACATATTTATTTAAATATACACAGCTAAAAAGTGAAGGTAGGTTGAGTCAAACTAACTAGACATCTAAGTTCAGCTGAGGCTGTGTTTAAATTGGCTGGGTAGCTTTGCAAGGCCTTTTGTGGTAGTTGTGTAGCATTGTGAGCTAGCAAGGCTAAAACCTTGAAGACTTCTGATTATTGGACTTAAAGTGTATGGTCAATAGCAGTGGCTGAGCAGCTCTTCTAGTTGTAGGGGTTTATCCCTCTAATGAGGCTACAACTTGATGGATCTTACATGTATATCTGTATATCGTGAACTTTGTACTCAATCTTTTTGCCCCCTTCCCTCCCTTTCAGATCAATAGTGGGACGCAGGTTCTTTTTTATAATAGGAACTTTGTATCTGTACCGATGTATTACTATGTACGTCACCACCTTACCTGTGCCTGGGATGCATTTTCAGTGTGCGCCAAAGGTAAGTCTCTGTGCTGCCCAAGTCCTGCCGTAGCCTCTGCCCAAATCCTTGTGGCTCTCTAGATTAAAGATAGTGTTCCAAGTGTTAAGTAATTGTTCTAAGCTAATTTATTCAGAAACAAATTATGGTAAGCTAAAAGCTGTGGTACCAAAAGATCCTCAGGCTGTTGCTGCGGTTAAGATCCTTTAAAGGAGAGCACCTTAGTGCTACCGAGCTAGTAAACTTACTGTGAGCTTAAACTAATAAAGCAACAGTTGTTTTCCTACATACAGTATTTGCCTTAGGTATTCCAGTAACTCACAGCCTTGGTTGCAGTATCCCTTCAACATACAAAGGTGTTAGGTACTGCATTAGCTCTTGACAAACTACTGAGAGAAAGAGAACAAAGCACCTGAGTCAGCTGCCAGTCGGCTTCCAACCTACTAAATTTACATAAATCTGGATAAAATAAGCTCAACTGTTTAAATGAGCAGGTACATACAGAAATCAATGTGCTAATACATCTACAAGAGCACTTCAGAAAGTCTTGTGTCAGTTAAGTGATGAGGTCAAGGCATTGTTACATTCATTTAACATTTCTAGTAGAGCCATAAACATGTAACTGCTGAAAGCTGTTGTTGGCTGACCTGAAAAACAATGCGCTTGAGAGAATAAAAAATGCTTTGGTTGGGTACTAAGAAGATTCTAAAGTAAAAATATAGTCAGTTTGCTTGGGCAATAAAATTGTCACTCCTTGGGTAGGATCTCAGATCCTGAGGTACTGTATCATGTCTGTCCTTTTCTTTCACATTAGGATAGAATCATAGAATCCTTAAGGATTGGAAGAGACCTTGAACGTCTCCAGAGGAGGCGAGTCCACAGCCCCTCTGGGCAGCCTGTTCCAATATTGCATTGGATAATTTAGGGATATAACAGACTAAAGATCTGTTTGACACGACTTTATTTTTACATGCCACTGTATATGTGGATCAAAACTGCTTTTATCTACTAGCCTGGGGGAATGAATTTGTGTAGTAGACTTTGTATTGAAGAATGAGTAGATGTAAGGAAAATTTAAAAAGTGTGTTTTTTGGTGAAGACATTTTGCTAGCTTTAAAACAAGATTGATTACTTGAACTCTATAAAGCTTAGCAGTTCTGGATTTCCTTTTTTTCTCACCTTTAAGTGTGTTCCTGATTATGAAGAACTTGATTATCCTAGTATCTTGTTTGGGCTGTTTTCAGAGTTAATCCTGAAACAGCTAGGTGAAACTGTTTGCCTCTTATCTGTGAGACTTCAAAAGCTGATCCTAATGCATGTTAAAGTAAAAAACCTTCTAAATCTAAGAAATCCTGACTGAGTTTGTAACCAAGTCTAAAACCAGGCAAGTGAGAGGTTTTTGTCCTCAAAAATTTTCTCAGCTCTCAGCAGCGTGACAGAAGCAGTACACAGTGTTGTGCTGTAATGGGACCTGTTTTTGAATGAGTTTTATGTCTGCCAACGGCTGTCATAAGATGCCTGACCTTAGCCGTTTTTAATGTTTCCTTTCCAGTGTGTTCTGCATCTCATTCTCATACAATGCATCCTCTAAAATGGCCTGGGAAAGCGCAGACAGCACTGTTATCAATATGGTCTTTAGCATCTGTCAGCTTTGATATGCATGCTTATTTGTTTAAGAATATGTGAAAGAAAGCCAAAAAAATGAAGATGATTCGCCCTTTTCTCCCAGATTACACATAGGTTTGAGCAAGAGGTTTTCTCAAGTCACTCACAGTGTATCTTGACCTTTTTGTACCTTTCTTCTGGCATTCTAGTTGAATGGAGATTCTCAAGCAAAGCTTCAGAGGATCCTGCGACTGATTTCTGGCGGTGGTCTGTCCATAACTGGATCACACATCCTGTGTGGGGACTTCCTGTTTAGTGGTCACACTGTGGTATTAACACTGATCTACCTGTTCATCAAAGAGTGTGAGTGATGCTATTTCATGGATCACTGTACTGGGAAAACACGTGATAAAAGGGCATGTAAACCTGTTGCCCTCCAGAAATTGCTAGTCAGCTGTACACAGACTGTGCCTGTTTGGGTTTGAAATACAAATAGTGACTTAGTGAAAATGGAATGTGGGTGTAGTAAAAGTGGTGTGGGCTTTAATTAACGGCTTAGTGTGACTAGACATGTCACTTCTGTCTTCATAGCCAACCATTAAACAATTCCTGAAGCAAGCTAACTTCTCATGATTCATTGACAGGTTGTTCAAATCCTGGGTAAAACAGTTAATTGTGTAGCTGAGGCCTGTGGGTTGGCAGATACACCTGACTTCAAGGAATTTTTGTGGCTTGAGCACAGCAGCTCAAGCCACACTATCTGAAAGTAAAGGTTTTTTTGTGTACTCTGTTGGCTACTGCAAGCGATGGAAAAATTGGTTGCTCCTTGGATGTCTTCTGCTAGAGTCTCCTGCTCGAGTCTCCTGCTCATGCCTCTTTGTGCTTGGCAAATCCTTATCAGCTCTCAAGACATAGTTTGGGTTGTGGTTTCTCACTGTGCTTTACATTACTGTGGAGCATTGGCTGGGGGGAGTGGAATTTGTCTGCTACACAGTGAACACTGAAGTTTTGGAGAACTGAGACTCAACCCTGATACATAGTCAGCTATGCATCTACCCTGTCAACTTGTCTGCTTGCAAATACATAGTGTGAACTGGCACAAAAATTTAAGTCTTCCTACAGTAATTTATGTACAGGCTTCTCAAACTACTGCTGGGTAGTCTTGATGAGGTCAGTGACTTTTCTGCCAGTATTGTGTGAAAGTGAAGTCTGACCATTGCCCCACAAGGCAAAGGGTGCCAAAACCTCCCACTGGGAGTGAAATGAAGCCTGTTAGCCTGTCAGAAGTTATGAATGGACATTGACAAATGCCTTGGATGTCACAATGGGGAAAGAAGGGCAGGGAAATCTTTCCAGTGAAGTGGCTTAAATGCATTTTGATGAATAACTTCACTCCTGTTTGTTAATCTTTAATGAAACAGGGGAAACTCTCAGAAACTCTCATACTGTACTCCTCTGTACTCTGGATTTTATTTCACAGGACAGATTTCATGCAAAGTAGTTAAAACAAGGGGATTAAGAGTGCTGTTTCCTATTTTAATCTGTGATCTCTGCTCAGTTCATATCAATTCTAAGCATTTTGCTTTGAGAGAGTCAATACACTGAAGTAAAATATTGTGTGTATATGTTGCCTCAATTATCTCTTCCCCTGCACTCATACCCTAGGAGCAATTTAACTGGAAAACTGTTTGAGGAAAATGTGTGACTATGCTAGCTCTTGGGGGTTGCACTGGATTTCTGGATGTGCTTTCCAACCCCTGCCATTCTGGGATTCTCTCTCTAGCTGTAAGCTTATCTTGGATTCACTTTATAAAGTAATAATGCTTTAGTTTTGTGTAATTCTTTTAGCCTTGTGTTCTATGTTAAAACAAGGGGTTTGTACCACTGTGGGAGGAGTATGTGTTTAAAGCTTAGCAGCCTCAATTATGTCTTCTGCCTTTGCTGTTGTGGATTGCTATAGTAATGTGATATGGTTTTGTGTGTCTTTTTTCCCATTGCCTCCCTATTAAACAGATTCACCCCGTCATTTCTGGTGGTATCACTTAATCTGCTGGCTAATGAGTGCTGCTGGCATCATTTGTATCCTTGTTGCTCATGAACACTATACTGTTGATGTCATTGTTGCCTACTATATCACCACACGGCTCTTCTGGTGGTACCACTCCATGGCTAATGAAAAGGTGAGTTGCCAGTACCTTTTTAGAATCACTTAATACTGCTCAGAGGACAACAATGTATTTCAAAGTAAAAAGTTAGAGGTTTCGTTTCATTGCAATCTCTAGACAAAATAGGCTAAGAGTTTCACTCCAACTACGATTAAGTATTTAACGGATTATGGGTTGCCTACTCAGGTTATTCAAAAGTATTTTATAAAGTTAACTTTGATATTCCTCATGTTTTGGGTAAAAAATCTTAAACTTCCAAGTTTTATTGCTGCAGGTGGTATTTAGAATAACCCTTGTTTGCCTAAAGTTAGGAGCAAGCAGTAGTTTATTGCTAAAACTTATGACCGACTTAAACCCTAGATTATCCTAAAATTCTAATGATAGTTGTTTCACTACAAGTACACTATTCAGAAAGAATCTACTGCAGTTGTTTCAGGGGAGCTTTCAGGTTTCAAGTAATTTTTAATGTAGTTTCCAGCTACTAGTCTGCAGTGTGCCATGTCTGAAAGGAGACAAGCTCAACACGGCACAAGTGCTTCATCTCCCTAAATTCTGTACTGCAGCAAAGCATCCCCATGTTACAGACGCTCAGTTTGTGGAATACATTTGCACTGTTGTGTGTGATCATGCTCTGTTTTTCTAAGCTAAATATACTTTATCATCACAGAATTACAAGCATACAGGGCTTTTCTAGTTGTCATGACTTGATGTTACTTATGCTGCTTTCAACTGATTCTCCTTTTTTCTTTACCTGCTTGTGCCAATACAGACTTTGAAGGTCTCTTCGCAGACAAATTTCCTCTCTCGGGCATGGTGGTATCCCATATTTTATTTCTTTGAGAAGAATGTGCAAGGCTCTGTTCCTTGCAGCTTTTCCTGGCCCCTATCTTGGCCTCCCAGCTGCTTCAAATCTTCATGCAAAAAGTATTCACGGGTTCAGAAGACAGGAGAGGACAATGAAAAATCTACCTGAAGAAGGAAAGGATCTACTGTTTTGTTTTTTCTACCAAAACATTAATGATATAACCAAAGCTCTTAAGAGGGGACTGCACACTAACTGAAGAAGTGGACCAAACTTCTGTGCAGTTGATTGGAAAGACAATTGTAAGACAGTGCGCATTGCCGGTTCATGTGTTTTCCTCTCATCAAGCTGTACAGACCTTCTCTATTCTTCAGTGCTAATAAAATGCACCACTGGCAATTTTTTTTTATTAAAAAATGGAGCAAAACTTTGCTTTACTAATGAGAGAGAGGTGCCAAAGACCACATTAACACTTTGATTACTAACTTTCACTCCTCCACAGAAGCACCCAGGTATCTCATCGTCAGAGTTGTGGAGTGCATAAGGGAAAGCCATGCTAAAACAAAGGCATGATATGGGCCTGTTGAGGTATAAAAACTAACATCCTTGTGGAAGTGTTTAAGTTAATCTTGCTGATGAAGGTAAGGCCTTTGTGTGACTGGTACAGCTGGAAGCGAGTCTTTTATGTTCTATGGGTTTGAATATCTTATGACCCTAAAATACTACTTGCCACCATTATCTCCTATATTCTATTTTTACATTTTTATTGGTAATTTTATATTTAAACTGTTGTGCTACCTGATGAATCTGAAAATTAGACGTTAACATCAGAGCTCAAGGAGTCTAAAATTTTTATTTTTTAAAGAAGAGGACAGTTTCAAAGTCAAGATCTTTAATTGCAGTTTGGCTTTGTGTACCTAGCTATACAGCACCTGTCAGTGTACCTGCATCACACACACACGCACGCAAGCACACCCTGCTGTGTAGCTAAACACATACCAAGCAAAGCTAGAAAACTAGTTATGGGAAAGAGTTCTTAATTCAGGCAAAACTCCTACAGATCTCAGCTGCTTGAGAACTGCAAGGCCAGGTTTAAACTGGAGCTATATTTAAACTTTTAAAATTTTAGTAGCACTTTCTAAAACCTATGTAGCAGGGTTGCTTGGGGGACAGAGCTCTACATTGAATTTCTTTTTATGACTTCAAAAATGAAAACCCAACCCAAAACAAGTGCCAAGGTGAATATCTACAATCAGTAGCATTTTTCAATTATCACTGAAAAGCATTTCATGTGAAATAGCACTGTGCTACCACTCATGCAAATTCCTGTGTTGTCCAGGGTTTCAGTCCACCTAAGCAGTTATTTAAGCAGATTGGCTGAGAATGTGGGAAATGACCACAGTGCAAACTGTTGCAAAACCTCTGGTTTAGCAGATACCTAGTTCGTGTTGGTTTCCATTGTTTTCTGTTGTTGGGACAGCAAAAGAAGAGAAAATGAGCATACCATGCTCAACTGTTGCTGTCCTGTATCAGTTTCTACAGTTAGCTCGGTTCTCTTTTTCAAACCTTCAGTAAAACCCAACAGCAAAGATAAAACTACCTTTGTGTGGGGGTTATACTTGTACAGAGGAAAAGCCAGCTTGTTTTTAAGGATGTCTTGGACTAAGTGACAAGTGACAATACAGTTTAAGTAGTGACTTGTTTTTAAGAAGTCCAGTTATAAAATGCAATACAAATACAGAGTATATGCTGGGTTGTTTGGGGTTGTTTTTCCCAGTTAAGGGGATCAATTGCTAAGAGTTGTACATGAGAATATTACTGTTAATTTCAAATATTTTTGTGCATTACCAAATACAATAAAAAATGTTCCTTACAATTCAACCTTTGTAAAACTTTAGCTAAGAGAAGAATTCTGCTGATGTTTGGTTTTGTTATTTAAGCTGCTCAGGATCTTTAAAGTGGTTCTGGAAGTTGTGTATATGGGTGTACCTACCCCTTCAATTGCTTGCTCCTTGCAGATCTTGAGCAACTAAAAAATCAGGATCATAACTTTATATAAAAAGTTCTTTTTCAGTATCCTAGAAATTAATCTCTTCAGTGTCAGTCTGAGTCTCCCGAGATACTAGTTATGGTAATACTATCTCACAGAACCTATTACTTAATTCTAATCTTTGGTACCGTATATTGTATATCATAATCTTTGAGAGCTGATGATATGATATATGGTCATGTTAAACCACTTTTAGTACTATCTGCTAGAAATTGTGACTCAGTTTCATTAGTGGGAACCATGCCCTAAAAGTAACATGGGGAAAAGCTTTCCAGGAAAGACCTTGTATAGTAGTTCTCATGTGGTGGCAGAGGAATGAATACTTGCATATGCAGACAGCTCTCTAGGCTAACCTCCACCATGTCTCTGGAGGTTCTGTAATGTATCTGCAGGGTAGGATTTCTTCATGCAGGATGGGGTGTGTGCTCTTTAGTTTTTCTAGTTTCTGGAAGGAAAACATATGAAAGTGATTAAATAGAATGTTTTTGTTGGTCAGTGTGAGCTTTCTCAACTGCTGAATCTGGCAGAAACTGCTGTTTTAATACAGAAAATGTCAGTGGTAGCCCTAGCTCTAAATGCTTTATTGTTCTGGCTTAGTCCTTCTCTAAGTACTTAAACTTTCCCCATCCAAAGCTCTCCAAAGGGTGAAAACAACACTTCTCTCTGAATAGCTTTAAGTTGCTTTTGCAGTTTTGCAAACTTAGATGCTGGATGCTGTAGAGGTATTTGACTACACTTTAGGCCTGCCTGTATGTAAGGAATGGGGTAAGTAATAGTGGCTGCTAGTGCTTCCTGCTCTGCTAGCTTATCCAATACAAACCACAGCTGGTACCTCCAGATTCTTCCTTTTTGAGAGCTTAGTGCTCACTGTATACAAGTACTGTGAAGATGAAAACATGGCTTGATCCTGAGAGGGGAAAAGGATTACAGTGCGTGAAAAGAACAGGATAAATCTAGATTTCACTTAGCATCTTGATCATTGATGGTAGGCTTATTTGGCCCATAGATGCCTGGTGTTTAACAGTTTGTTACTGTAATGATTTTTTCCTAGAGCTACAACAATCTTTCTTAGATGTCATGAGCTGCACCTCTACTGTGACTGTAAATGAAATGCATCCTTACTCCTCTGAAGAGCGTTTTTATCTTGAACTTCCCAGATGTTTCTTAAAAGCAAAATCGCAAGCCTGGCCTATCAGTTGACTTAGATGCTGTTTTGTCTTGATGAAGCAAGCTTTCTCAAATGCTTAACCTGGATTTAAAAAGTTAACTTCAGCTTTTAAAGAAGCGTGCTGCTGCAGGTGCTTAACTGCAGTGCCAGAGGCTATTAGCGTGGCCATTCACAGTGGTTTCAGGTACATTTTTGTGGTAAACGCTTAGCACTCCCGTGTGGACAGAACTGGTACTAAATGTTAACCATTGCTGTTATCTCAAAGATGGCTAACGATAGGTGGAGTAGTATACAAAGCTGTGCTGAATGTTGCTGGGAACTGTAGTACTGGATTTGCATCCCTCCTTAAACAAACGGAGGAAGGCAGGACAAAAGGAAGGAAAAAAGTCCAAGGCTATTTCAGTGTATTTCAGTGTTTAGATCACTGTCTTCATGTAATAGAGAAATAAAAGCCATTATCAGAGATAGAACTAGGAAGTATTTTAAGATACAAGAGAAAATCCCCTTAAGTGGATCTGCAATAATCTAATTATCTGTATCTTAAATCAGAATCTGTCCCAGCTCTGGCTTTCTCCCATCATTAGTACCTGGTGGGACAGTTTATCCTTAGTTGTTTGGTAGCAACCCAGTTTCTTATTCAGTAGGTATGAGGTGTGATTTACAGAGAGCAAAACCCTTAATTGTCAGTGCAAATGAAGTCTGTCTGTGTACTTTAACTTTTCCACAGCCCTTATTTAAACTTAAAAAAATTGTCTTAAAGATTCATCTGGTAGTTCTGACTTCATGGGATAATTCTGAAAACATGGCCAGTCTGTCAGGAACTGGAACCATTTTTGCTTACTGGCAGACTTAACAGCTATGGGGCTCTGTTGCCATCTTGATGTTTTCACAATATGTGTGTAAGGTTTGCCTGATGGACTTGTGTAGGCACACAAAATTAGAGTGACAATGTGAGAATGAACACTTGTGAATCTAAGTGGTCTATACCAGCCTTTGTAAAATCAATGTCTTGTATCCAGTTACTGAAAACAGCAGTGATACAAATAAGTGCTGCTGTCGGGTGCTGTTCACACGAATGGGGCTGCTGAAGTCCACATGAGATGTGTCTCAGTGTGCTGCTGAAGTTTCTCTTGATTAAAAGGCTGCCATTACGTGCTGCTCCGTACTGCTTCCCAGTGTCCAAAAAATGTGTGCTGAGAAATGGAGAATGAATACAGAAGGGTTTGTTGTAGTATTTACAAGAAAAAGGAAATAAGATGAAAACATTGAAGTGGATGTTGGTCATATATTGCTTATTACACAAAACTGATTTAAAACTATGCTTGACTGAAGTGGAATTCAATTGTGTAGTAGTACTGCAAAAAAACCTGTAAGGAAAAAGGCAGCTCATTCTGCATGGATGGCAAGTTCACATCCGTAACTCAGCATAAAACCCAACTTAGTGAGAGATGCTTGGAGGTGTTAACGCGTTTAACTATGATTAGCAGATTTTCATAAGCTGTTCCTCCAAGCTGTCACTAATACTTTCTAAAATGAGAACAAAGTGCAGCAATACTCAAAATAATACTAAAGCTTTATGTAGTTAGCTCAAGTTTCCATGGATTTAACCACTTGATTGCCTTAAGTAGTGTGTAAGTATTTCAGGTTGGGTATAGGTAAATATAATGGGAAGAAGTTGTAGTTCTGAACTCATCTCTTACTTAGATAATCTTTCCTACTCGCAGAAAACACCTTTCTAAGGTGAAGGCATGATGTTGTGAAGTGTCTAGTGTGTGTGTGTGTCTCTGAAATACTAGTGCTGAAGATTCTTTCTCTACTGGTGGGAAATTAGTGCTTAAAGACTTGAAGATGTAGTTTGTTTTCCATGAAAATACTTAATTCCTAAGACTTTAGGGCTTAGCAGATAGTGAGAGAAGTTTGCTTGCTGTGGGCTAAACTTTTACTTAAAGATGCAATCCAGTTAGGAGAAGGTGGCAAACTTGAGTTAGTGACTTCTTGAATTCAGGTTATATTGGCTGCATGCCACAGGCAGTCTTATCTGTGTTGTAGTAGAAGATGCTGCTGTGTTATGGTATCACACTTCGTGCTGGTTGGCCCAGACCTTACCCTACGTGAGAAATGGTTTTGTCATTTGCTGCCTGGTTAGTCAGAACAGGT
>VZRI01002625.1:188853-209124 GCA_013397515.1 Upupa epops
GGGGGGGGGAACCATGACCACGATCAACTGTATTGGGTGATCTGAAGTTTTTAAATCTATGGGTATGAATACTACCTGGTAAACAAAAGCACTATGTGGGTGGAGAGGGATGTCTGCAGCATGAGCAATATTGGATGCAGTACCTTTTTGGGAAAGATTAAGCTAGACTGTACTTAATTATTAATCTGTGAGCCATGTTTGCTTGTTCTCTTGAATTCCCTTCAGACTGAGGGTACAGTGCAGTGCCAGAGGTGGCAATAGCTAAAAAACTTACTGAAAAATGCTTATAAACCAGAAAACTATGAAAGCACCAGAGAAGGCAGGCCACTCCAGAACTAGTCATCAGAGCACTGTGTCCCCATTCAGTGGAGTGTAACATCTGGTATTACCTTGGCATGTATGGCAGGCGTGTGAGTTGCATTTAAAACATCTGGGTGTTTTTAAAATTACCTTTTTTATTAGATTACCTTTTTTATTAGAGATGGCAGAAGCCCTGAGAATATCAAGAGGAAATGTGTCTCCCTGCTTGCTTTTGCCTCTGCCAGTGGAGTGCTTCCAAATAGCTCAAAACAGAAGAGTAGGATTTGCGTTTGAGGGGGCTCTAACATTAGAACAGGTTACTCTCATCAGACACATTTTTGTATAATTTGAAGCTTAATTATTAAGTACGAAACCAGATGTCCTAGGGTGTAACTTTGATCTCAGGAATCATTCCTTGCTCTTTAAATGTTTTGTATGTTCCCTTTGTGTTTATTTTGCTGGTTAAGGAGAGTGTGCACGCAGTGTGAGAAAACTTAAGCTGTTGCTTTTGGGAGGCCAGTGTCACACCAAGGAAACTGAAAGTTAAAAGGGGAAATAATGGTTTGGTTGCAGTTTGCATGTTCTCCATGTGTCTTGACAAAAGTTATCAGAATTCTGCTCTAAGACAGTACGGGGTGTCACTTTGAACTGTAAGGCTGGCTTCATCCCCATCAGCTGGCAGCTTTTCTTGCAAGATTTCTCTTGGGTTGAATCCATAGCTTTCCGTACATTTGCTGGAGCTATATATCAAACCTGGGAAGAAGTAAACAAGAGAAGCTGTTGCCTGCTGAGGAACCCTAGCTGGTCACAGGAATGCTGTAGTGCATAAGCAGCTAATATGTGGCCTCTTATCCTGCCTTCAGGGTCCAATTCTACAAGTGCTGTACAGCATGATAGTATGATAACAAGTGATGCTTAGAGCTCTCCTGCACGTTTGCAAACTAGGCCTTACTATGTGAAGTGTTAAGAGCCAACTCCTGCTAATTATTAAGTTGTAAATATTTTAATGGTGACACTGTTTTGGTGAAGCAGATGACAGCTGAGTGTTGTGGTTTGCTGTGTACCATGAGATACTGGAGCTGTGCTTCGTAAGACATCACAATCTGTGTTCACTGTGTAAAAGAACAAAACCTAAGCACCTATTGCACTAGTTGTAATTCAGAAGAAAGCAATAATGTGAGCATCTTGTAGCTTTACCCTCCAGAGGTGCTATTTGTCAGTCACTTTGCACTGCTGACCATGAATTTGATAAAAAACAAGTTAAACAAATTGTCCTGTCTGGTGTACTCGGCACATACAAAACTTTCTGAGGCTGGTTGGCACGCTGTATTGGACTACTTACGTGGCCAGCCACATCCTCGCCAATCAAAAACCTGTATCCATATCATTTATGGTGCTAATGATCTCTATAAATGAAGAGCTGATGCTCTCTTTTACCTATTAAGATTAAAGAAAGCTGTTTATGACACCCTTGCAATAAAGCAAGATTTCTGTTTGAGGCTTGTTCTAAATGCTTTTTATATTAATGACCCTTTAATATTTTTCTATAAATACTATAAAATATCCTTTGTATTTTAAGTGCAGAACAGCATTAGGAGTGTATGTGGGTCTAGACTACATGTCCACGATTCTTGTATGCGCTTAAAATAGGTAATCTTATAAAATTTGGTCTAAACCACACAAATTGGGTGAGAGTTTCAAAAATTATTTATTTAGCTTCAATGTTTTTGTTAAAACTTCAGAGGCAGAGAGAGAAGATGTGAAATGGACAACTATATTAGAGAGCAATAGCTATTTATTATCCATCCTTTGCTGAAAAGCTCATCTGTAAAGGAATGTGACCATTAACTGTATCTAAACGCTGAACCTGACATAATTCCAGACAGGTCATAGCAGGATGTTTATAAAAAACACACAGAAGATACAAACTTGGATTACCGTTGTGGAACATCAAAGTAACTTTTTAGTTTATCTTTTAGTTTTTCTTTGTTTGCTTACAAAGATTTATACTCTTGTGCCTTCTGTTGCAGATGATACTGATTGGGTTTTTTTTTTCCATCTTTGGCTCTAATATAATAAAGGACAGTGCACTCCAAATCTTTACAAGAGGCATCTTTGGGCAGACACACCTGCACTTTCTCTTCATGGAGACTACAAAGCCTTTGGTTCTTTTAAAAGGCCTCTTCTTAACTTGCAGCTGTAAAAGAAATCTGCCTGTAATGTATCTGGTGATCCTACTGTAGTCGGCTCTGAAATAAGTGTGGGGTTTTTAGTTAGTTCCTTTAGTAGGATGCTTGAAATAACCAGATATACGAATGAAGTAGTCCATAACAGTTCTTAATCCACATTAAAATAAAGCCTTGCTGCCTCTTAATTGCTAGATGCTTCAGAGAAAATGGGTTGTCTTTTAATTTATGAATCAAGTGCAATATGAGGAGATAGATGGCTGCATGCTTAAATGTCCTGCACTAATAAAACCTTTGTGAGCTGGCTGAAGGTGGACCTGGCATTACCATCTGCTGTGAGCTCCAGAAATGTTTGCCAGGGCACTAGTCCAACTCTGAACGCTCCAATATTTTCACTATTCTTCTGACAAGGAGAATGTTTTTGTGAATAAGTGCCTGTGGAAATACAAATCCAAAAGTTGCCTGTGAAATTGAGTGAAGAATGCTAAAAAACACCCCAACATAGGACAGAGCAGGTGCTGACTCTACTCTGTAGAACTGGTCTACGGTTATTAAGTGGTGGTAGGATTCAAAAGTCAAGATAAAGCTGGAGGAAGGAATGCTCTGTTGCTTCTGGAGTTCACCCTGTTAATGAAACTTAAGTTTCTGCTTGGGCCTTAACTCTAACATGGTTATTCTTAAAGAAAAATGTGTTCATTTGATGTTTTGGGTTGTTCTTAAACACTCGCTTAAAAGACACTTCCCTCTGGTAGGGATGTTTTAGTTTGCTTGTTACTTGGAGGCTTTTTGCCTGCTATAAATAATTACCAAACATTTTGATTAATCAATTTAGGGCAAAACAGTTTGAGGAATGTTGTTTTCCTTTAAGTGCCTTAAGACTGAAGAGAAATGATTTCCAAGGAAAGCACTATAGCGCTAAAGCTTGTATGTAGCCACTTGAGATATGCAAATATTAAAGCACTTCATTGTATTTTGCTGTTAATTTTATGCTTTAAAATGAGGCTGCTTGGTTCTGTGTTGAATTAGAAAGTTACTGTAATATAGCAGCAAGAATCATTTAAGTGGATACATCAATTCAATAATGATTTTTAGAGCAAAGTTTACATTTGATCAATAAATCCATTTAAAACTGTAGAAGTAGCTTCATTTTTATAAAAACAAATGTAAAATTTAATCTCTAGATATCTTAGAACTGGCCATATGCCACTGAAACCGATCCGGACACAATGAGATTTTCTCTATCTAGTGCTGCTCTTCAGCTAGACTGAAAAACTGAGGCTAACTGACTGTTCTATAAAGAAAAGGAGAACCAGTGTCTTCAGCTGTGCTGAATAGCTTAGCTGCTGCTTTTCACGCTGGGGAACTTAAACTTCCCTTGAAGCTGGGATTTAAAATGTCTCTGGTTCTGATAAATTTTTCATCTGTGTTTCTGTATTGTTTGAATAGATGTGTTTTACCGCTGTACATTGTTATGAACTGCTGAATTGCTGCCAAATATTAGAGGGGATGCGGGAAGCTGCGTTCTGTTCTGACAATTACAATTTTATCTTTAACTTTTCTTTATTTAATCTATGGCTACTAAAATACTCACCTGCTGTTCATATTAGATTGAGATTCTGCATCCAGTTGCCTTAATTGCTTGGGGAAAAACTGATCTTGACCATTTGAAGCTTTATGTATTTCTAAAATTCCCATAACTTCTGTATAATTGCAATAAAACCTTTTTAATACAGCCTGGTTGTTATTTTAAGAGCTACTTGTCTCTCTTTCCTGAACCATCAACTGTTTGAAACAAACCCCTTTCTGTTGGCTGAGCACACTTGTCCTTTGCAATGTGGTGTTTTCCCCCTGAATTTCAAAGGTGTTTATGAGAATCACTGATGCTACAGCAAATTGTTTGGGAGACCATGCAGAGGCACTGTTCAATATCGAAACACTTTTCCAGGGGTTGAGTTTTAGATCAGCTGGAGGCATCCATCCTTCGTGGGAAGGAGGAAATAGCTCTGAAAGTCAGTTGGCTTGTTTGGTTTGTGGTTTTTGGGTGCTGCTTTGGTTTTGTTGGATTTTTTTGGTGGGGGGGGTTTTCAGGTTGGTGGTTGTTGGGTGGTGGTTTTCTGGGGGGTTTTGTTTGTGTGGTGTTAAGGGTTGGATGGTTCTGGCCGATAACTGGGGTAGGGGGTTTCAGGATGGAGGATGCTTTTGTGTTTTGGGTTTTTTTTAGTGGAGGAAGGTCAGCTTTTGTACTGGGGACAGCACAGGAAGGCTCAGCTCGGTTTATTTTTATTCTAAACCCCAATTAGGAAGGATCACCTGTATTTATTTTTATTCTAAACCCCACTTAAAATCGATGCTGGCAGAAGATTCATTCAAGCCTGAGCCCTGTAGAGCTGTCAGGTGCAGTCACTGTTAATGGCCACTGCTTAATGGGTTCTTCTAACCTTGACCCGAATCAGCTTTGGACAACCACAACCCCTCTCACCAGACCCGTGTTTAACGCGGACCGGCTGCAGGGCCACCTCCACCTCCCTCAGCTTCGGGGTCGCTTTCGCTCCCCGCTGAGGGCGGGCGGCGGGGTCAGCGCTCCCGCAGGCCCCTCCTTCCGCCCGCCCCCGCCATCTTAAAGCCGCTACGCGGCGGTTGCTCGGGCGGGCTAGAGGGCACCGGGGCCTCAGCGCAGCGGCGATGTCGGCGGCAAGTTCGACTACTTGGACGTGGCTGCTGCGGGCCCCGACGGTCACCGAGGTGCTGCTGGCGGCTTTGTGCTGGCTGTGCTGCTGCTGGCTCCTGCGGCGCTCTCAAATGCCGCCGGGGCTGCCTCCGGGCCCCGCGCCGTGGCCGCTGCTGGGCAACTTCGCCTTCGCGCTGCTGCCGCCGCCGCTGCTGAGGCGCTGGGCGGTGGACGAGTGGGGCGAGGGTCGGGGCTCGCCCGCCTTCTCCCCTCATGTCTTCCTCACTGGCCTCACCAAGATGTACGGTAGTGTCTTCCGCCTCTTCGTGGGCAGCCGCCCGTTCATCGTCCTCAACACGTTCGGGGCGGTGCGGGAGGCACTGGTGCAGAAGGCAGAGGTGTTCAGCGACCGACCCTCCGTGCCCATCGTGCTCATGATCACCCATAAGAAGGGTAAGGGACCCCCGCGGCGGCCCCGGCCCCAGCTCAGCGGGAGCAGCTCGGCTCCGTGGCTGCTGTGCGGGATTTACAGACATCTGCTGTGAGTTACAGACTGAACCCACCTCTCGCTTCTTGTGCCTGGTGGGTGCGTGTCCCTCCCCCCGCTGGAGCATCCCCGGGCGGTCGGTGTGCCCGAGGGCTGGCGGTCCCGGTGCCTATGTGCCAAGTGGAAAGTGCTTAATGAGCCCAAGCCTGTCGCCAGGGGCTTTTGGTTTTGGTTCTGTCAGGAGAAGACATTTCGAACGCTTTGGCAGCGCTTGCCAGGGCGGTGATGGCTAAGGACAGGCTGCTGTGCAGCCCTGCAGCTGCTCAGGCTGTGCTGACTCTGCTGCCAGCATGTTTGCAGGGCTTTATTCTGCTTGTCAGAACTCACCGAGCGTGGCTGGCGCTGATTTTAATACGTCAAACGAGAATTTACTAGCAAAACGAGGGCATGGAGAGTTCAAGCGTGTGATGGCAGTGCCTGCAGCTACACTGTCTTCATCCTCAGGCCCAGTACAGAGCTCAGTGGTTGCTGGAAACCTCCTTTTTCAGTTCAGGGACGGTGGCTCAGGAGGCTGGTTAATGTACTGACTCTATCAGGAAACTTGTTTACACCTTTATTTTTCTCCTGAGGCCAGAGAAATCTGTTGTTTAAGCGCCTGAAACTTTTTGTCTTTTTTACTGAACAATAATTGCCCCAATAAAAAGAAGAAGAAAGTAAGGGACCTAGATTGTGTTTATTAAAAAACATACAGGTACCATTGCTGTAATTGAAGTAAAGGATAAAGCAATAAATGATTAAATGATACTGCTCTGAGACAGCTCGGACTGTCGTGTAGTTGTTAAAGTGTGTGAGCTGTTTCAGATACTGTACCTTCAGCAAGGACTGGGGAAGGAAAGGGGAAGAACAGGTAGATATTAAATAAGGCTTAGCAATGTGAAATGACACGTTCAGGCTTCTGCTGGGTTTCTGTGTCCTTGGGTGCTGTGAATTTTGCAAACTGCTTTTCTGCAGACTGAGAAAGGGGAATAAATTATGGATGTATAGTCAGCTTTAGGTGTTTGTTGTAGGATAGAAATAGAGATAACATTGTTTTGCTCCAAGAAATCCACATTTCTTTCTTCCCCACCCCAGCCACAGACCCTGCAAACTCAAGTTGGTTCTTAGCCAACGTCAGCCTCAAAAACAGCTGTTTTTTTCGTGTACCCTACCTGAGGACAGTGGTGCTACTAGGAAACATTACTTAAGAAAGAGGATCTGGAAAGTTTTTGGGTTCATTTTTACAGGGCTGAGGACCAGATAATTTAAACGGATTTCCTAAGAAATGTCTTTATGCAGGGGAGATGAAGTTCAGCTCGTTCTCACTTTGTTCTCATTCTGTTCAGGGCTTGTGAAATTAGGTCATGTGTTTCTGTTCTGTGGTCTGTTGTTACTACCCTGAGTAGATAATATAGGCAGAGAACCTGGCTGGGAAGATACCAGCTCCGTGTTACACTGATGCCTTTGGGATGGCAGACCCTTCCAAGTGCATTTATAAATTGATAGATGTCTTATTTATTCTCCTTTTTGTGTTAGGTCTATGAGCATTAAGTTGCAGTAGTAATGTAGTTCATGTTAAGCATCTTTCTATTGCCAATTTCTTGTGGACATTTAACATTTAGACTTGCAGTCGACAGAAGAATTGATGTTGCTT
The DNA here is from genome assembly GCA_013397515.1 of Upupa epops. NCBI lineage: Eukaryota > Metazoa > Chordata > Aves > Bucerotiformes > Upupidae > Upupa > Upupa epops. Next base: position 196,185 of record VZRI01002625.1, read on the forward strand.
TTTATAAAGTAGTTGTTTATTTCCAGAAAAAGGAAACCAGCTGTGGTGCTGCTGTATTAAAAGCAGAACTAGTCTGCGTTTTGATGACTTTAAACTTTCTAGGGTTAAGCTGAGAGTAAGTTAGAAATTTTTTAACACTCTGGTATCTTTGATGTGGTCTGTTAATTCAATAGAATCAGAGTGAGAGATTGGAAGGGACCTCAAAATATCTTCTAGTCCAGTCCCGCTGCCAGAGCAGGATCCCCTAGATCCAGTCACATAGGAACATGTCCAAATGGATTTTAAACGTGTCCAGAGAAGGAGACTCCACAGCCTCTCTGGGCAGCCTCTTCCAGTGGTGTGTCACCCTCACCATGAAAAAGTTTCTTCTCATCTCTATGTGGAACCTTCTCTGTCCAGCTGACCCCCGTTGCCCCTTGTCCTATCATTGGGTGCTACTGAGCAGAGCCTCAGTCCTTCCTCCTGACACCCACCCTTTCTGTATTGATCAGCTTTAATGAGGTCACCCCTCTCTGTCCTTTTTTCCACGCTCAAGAGACCCAGTTTCTTCAGCCTTTCCTCATGAGGGAGATATTCTGCTCCCTTCATCTTTGTGACTCTGTGCTGGGCTCTCTCCAGCAGTTCTGTATCCTTCTGGAACTGAGGGGCCCAGAACTGGACACTACTCCATATGTGGACTCACCGAGGCAGAGCAGAGGGAGTGAAGAACTTCTCTCCATCTACTAACCACCCCCTTACACAGAGGTGTTTCTATGTGTGAGTGAGCAATATTCGCACTTGAAGCTATGAGGTTTAGTTTTGGTAGTTTCTCCTAATGACACAATCATGTAGAACATGTACCTGCAGGCATCCGAACTCTTGAGATGCAATCAAGCAGATTTTTGCCAAGTGGCTTTCTTCTCAGCTTGTCTGGAGCATGCACATGCTGTATTTTCATTATAAGTTACAGGAAAAAATTGCTTGTGATAGAAGTGCGTGCAAAACACAAACTCTATCAGAAGGGATAAGAGTCACGCAGAAGCACAGAATATTAGGGGTTGGAGGGGACCTAGAAAGATCATCCAGTGCAGTCGACCTGCCGGAGCAGAAGGAAATTCAAACCAGTTTGTGTTTAGTGTCTTCTGATTGGCCTTGCTGAAGGAATTTGTTGCTCAGGATATTGAGGAGTATAGCATATAGCATATATAGCATATAGCATGTCCCAGGGCAGCAGCTCTTAAAAAATGGTTATAATTTGTTAAGCTTTTTTCTCCATCTATTGATAGTTTTAGAACCTAGCAAGGACTAACAATCTGTTATATTTGTTTTAGCGATGGGAAGAAGGAAGGACAGGATTTCTCAAAATTATTAGGAAGAGCCTTGTGTTCTTCCTGTAGCTGCTAGCTCAGCACTTGGGATAGATTTACCATGTATCATTTCCTTCTCCTTTGGCTCTTCCTTCTTGAAAACTGCGGGTTTGGGTTCAGATTCTGCCTTTCTCTTCCAGGTGTTATTTTTGCACCTTATGGTCCTGTCTGGAAGCAACAGAGGAAATTTTCTCTTTCAACACTGCGTCATTTTGGAGTCGGAAGACACAGCTTAGAGCCTAAAATCATTGAGGAGCTAAAGTTTATAAAGGAGGAAATGCTGAAGCATGGAAAGGAATCGTTTAATCCCTTTCCAATCATTCGCAATGCTGTTTCCAATGTTATCTGTTCCATGGCCTTTGGTAGGCGTTACAACTACGAAGACGTTGAGTTCAAGACGATGCTGAAGGACATGGCTCGTGCACTGGAGCTAAGTGTGAACAGCTATATGATCTTGGTCAATATCTGCCCTTGGCTCTACTACCTTCCTTTTGGGCCTTTCCGGGAACTTAGGAAAACAGAGTTAGATATTACAGCTTTCCTGAAGAAAATAATTGCACAGCACAGGGATACCCTGGACACAGAAAATCCCAGGGACTTCATTGATATGTATTTCATCCATGCAGAAGAAGAGAAAAACAACAAGGAGAGCAGTTTTAATGAAGACTACCTATTTTTTATCATTGGTGACCTCTTCATCGCAGGCACAGACACCACTTCTAACACATTGCTGTGGTGCCTGCTCTACATGTCTCTCTATCCGGAAGTGCAAGGTAAGACTGTTTTTATTGTAGGTGTTTTATTCCAGACTATAAGCTCTAGATGGATGTTCAGAGGCAGAAGCAAGCAGGGACAGTAGGGAAGTTATTTGGAGTTCAGATAGTACACATGTGTGTAATTTGGAAGATTAATATGTAATGAGGCTTGTTCTCTCCTGCTCTGCTGCAACAATCGCTAGGTTAGTGCTATGTGTTAACTGTGTAATCGGTTCTTTAGCTTATGCATCTCTTCTGCTTTGGGACAACTTTCTCTTTCCCAAGCAATTCCTGGGATTCTTTGCACGTTTCAAAAGCTTTGGCAACTGTGGCATTCCAAGCCTGTAGCAGTGGTACCAGATGTGTGAGATACTTAGTGGTAAGGCGTGCTTTAATGCTTCCCTGAGCAGGGAGCTCCTTGAGCCTAATGGCAGTCTGCAGAAGTGAAACTACCTGCTGTACGGGAAGATCATATTAGAGACAGCTTAAGCAGATTGGGTTTAGCCAGCTAGCTGAGCTAGCTGGGTAATGTTGTTGCAAGGCCTCTCCCCAGTCATAGCAGTTGGGAAGGTTGCTCATAAAGGGCGGATGTGAATACACAGGGACCACATGGTTCCAAAGAAAGAAAAGGAACTGGGCTTGTCCAGTGTTAGAGAAAGATGACCAAAGGGAGACCTTATGCTGTCTATAGCAACGTGATCCAAACATGCTGAAGATGGAGGCGGTCTCCTCCAAGATGTGCAGAAAAAAAATGCCTTATGAAGCTAGCAAGGAGTGGAACAGATTGCCCCAGATGTTAACCAAATCACTGACTTAGGGTGTACTCAAAACACAATAGAGTAAAATATGACTGGTGTGATCTACACTCAGTAGAGTCTAACTTGGAAGGTGACTTTGAGCAGGAGTTTAGATCTGAGGACCTCCAGAGGTTCCTTGCAACCCAGATTATTTGGTGGTGCTATGATCTGGTTACTGTTTGTAACAGAGTTCTAGAAAATGACTTCTAGCTTTGTGTGGATATAAAAGTATCAGTGGTGGTGGAGATGTTACCCTGTTAAAAGAGCACTTGCTACAGTCATATTTCATGACTTAGGATAAATTTACATCTCCAAAGGCATAAAACTTTGGTGAGATATTTTTCTATACTGTCTTGGTACAGTACGTGTGGTTGCAAAGACAGTGTTTTCTTTAGTGCCAGTTAGCAAATTTGATGGTTGAATTTAAGAGAAATAATTAATCTATAATTTTATTAGAAGCTTATCCTGATGTACCGCATAGCAACTGATTCCCACTGGAAAGACTATTTGGTTTATGCAGACAGGAAATCGTGGCCTGATAGGTAGATTCTGCTTTGGTAACTTTATCTCTGTTTACAGTAGTCAAGCATTTCCCCAAGAGACTGCTCCTTTGCCCAGACCTCTTGCTAACCGACAGTGAACTAGGGTAAACTTACAGTGATCTAGGGTAAACTTACAGTGATCTAAGCGCAATACAGTGCTGCAATACTTTTATCAAGCATTTGAGATTTTGAGGTTTTCACATGCTGCAGCTGTCCTGCAAATAAGTAAATAAATACTTGTTAGCAGTGCCTGGAATCATCTGTGTAAGTAGGTCAGGAGCATAGTTCACTGGACAAAGTCACCAACTTTGTTGAGCAAAGATTGCAAAATTAGGGCATTGGTTCAATTCATGGAAAAGAGTTCACCAGGGACAAATGTGAAATAAAATCTTAGTGCATAGGTTTATTCTTGAGGTCTGGAAAGCAGGAGAGGCTGGGGGGACTGGGGCTGTTTAGTCTAGAGAAGAGGAGGCTGAGAGGAGACTTTATTGCTCTCTACAACTACCTAAAAGGAGGTTGTAGTGAGGCTGGTACTGGTCTCTTCTCCCGAATTACTAATGATAGGACAAAGGGAAATGGCCTCCAGTTGCATCAGGGGAGGTTTGGACTGGATCTTAGGAAGGAGCTCTTTCCTAAGAGGGTGGTTAGGCACTGGCTGCCCAGGATGGTGGTGGAGTCACCATCCCTGGAGGTGTTTAAACAATAAATAGCTAGAGTACTTGAGGCCATGGTCTAGGGGTTGTGGAGATGTTGGGATGAGGGCTGGACTTCATGATCCTGGAGGCTCTTTCCAGCCATGAGAATTCTATGATTCTATTTTTATCAGTTGTGTGTGACCACTGTTTGATTTGGTATGCGATTACATTAGTTAGATCTCACTGTCTAATTTATAACATATCTGTAAGAGTTTTGGGGTTGGGTTTTTGTTGTTCCTTGGTTTTCAGCAGTTTCCCTACTGCCTGGTACTGTACAGATATGTGCTAGTCAGGTTTCTCTCTTCTGCTGATCTCTTAAGATTGATACCCCTCTCTGATTTTTTTCTCCTTCCCTTATGCCATGGCAATTGTCAAAGCCTAGTGTCCCAGAGTCTGTGAATGTGATTTTCTTGCTTCTACTATCCCCTGCCACTTTGGGTTTTATCTCCATGTAGTATTTAATCCCCTAAAGGAAGTACCAGAATTCCATCACTTTTAACCGTTGCAGTCATGGAAAGGCAAATTAAGGGAGAAAAATCAAGAAGGATGTCTTTGTTTGAAGCCAGTTTTGTGGGTTCTATATGGAAAAAAGAAGAATGTGGAGGAGTTCATGCATGCCTATAAGAGTGAAGACTGCGTTCTTTAGTCTGTTTGCTGACTTGGCTTTGGTCCTTCTGAAGATTGAGATTTTTCAATACCTGAAATGTAGTGGAGCAGTTCAAATAACAGGCTGTGCACGAAGTACTCCTGAAGACTACAGTTCCCCCTATGAGAACTTGTTTCCCCAGCAAACCCAGTAGGTGGCAGCAACTTTTCGATGAATGCAGTTCTTGAGGAACTCCTGAATGCTCTGAAAATGGAAACCTTATGTATTGAGCTTTTATTTAATTATGAATCAGTGCTGAGGAGGGAAAAGAGCAAAACCTCAAAGTAACGTCAGCTTGGATTCTGCATCTCATAAAAGGCAAGCAGGACAAATAGAAAATATTCAATACATTAAGAGGGCCTCTTCTCCCAGGCAACTAGCAACGGGATGAGAGGGCAGGACCTGAAGCTGCACCAGGGGAGGGTTAGGTTGGATGTTAGGCAGCCCTTCCTCACAGAAAAAGTCATCAGACACTGGAATGGACTGCCCAAGGGCAGTGGTGGAATCCCCATCCCTAGAGGTGTTTAAGAATAGACTGGATGTAGCACTTAGTGCCCTGGTCTAGCTGATGTGGTGATGTTGGGTCATAGGCTGGGCTTGATGATCTTAGAGGTCTTTTCCAGCCTCAATAATTCTGTGATCCTGTAAAAACAAAAAACCCCTACTTCTACTGATTTTATTAGAGGTTAATTTTGAGGTCTTCTCTTTCAAGATTGGCTGTGTAGTCAGATTCCAAGTTACCTGTAAGAAAAAGTACAACATCCTGTACGTGGGTGAAACAAATCTTAATCTTGGAAACCTCTGTGAAGAAAATTACTTGTGTGCCAAGCCTTTAGTGAGATAAAAGGGACTGTCAGGGGTTAACATCCCAAGATTAATTAGTTAATGTGCTAATGGGCCAAAACAAAACAAGGAGGGTTTGACAGACCACTTACAAAGTGCAGGCAAAAACCAAAATACTTGATTTGGGGAAAAGAACCAGCCACATTTAATTTATCCCACACAGGGATGTATGGAGATTAATCACATGCTCTACAATAACTGAGACAAACTGCGGTGTCCAGTCCCACAGAGGGAGGAGACTTCAAGCCATTCCTGCTTCTTGTGTCCCAGCACAAGTCCCTCAGTGTCAGCAGGCATTTTGAAGTCCAGTTTCCTGTTCACATGCTTCCACACCACTCTTCCATTTCCAGCTAGATGATTCCCATAGCCACAAAAGATAGACCTCTCTCTCCAAACTTGTTTTCACTATTGAAATTGCTGCACATACAACATGCTTAAACTCTTAAACCAAGATGATGAATTCATTTGGAACTGGAACAGAGCTTTTCCTGTACTTTTGCAATACACAAGTGCTAGCAATGTCTGTCGTCCCAGTGCTTTGACTCTTGACAGTTGTCATGGTCGCACTTGGTTGTTTTGTTATTGAGTCTGTTCATAAGGCTTAGGTTGTTTCTTCAGCTAGGGATTGCATCTTTCAGTCATGTTTGACAAATCATGCAAACAATGAAGGACTGCCAAATAAAATTGAGATTCTCTTCTCACTTGTGCATCTCTCTTTTTCTTGCTCCCATGGAATAGAGAAGGTTCATGCAGAAATTGAAGCAGTTCTAGGACATGACAAAGTTCCCTCTCTTGCCTACAAGGCTCAAATGCCCTTCACAGAGGCAACTATTATGGAAGTGCAGAGGATGACTGCGGTCGTTCCCCTTTCTATTCCTCGAATGGCTTCAGAGACTGCTGGTAAGCGTTTGCAGAGACTTATTCATACTTCATTTCTTTTGTGGATAAAGGTCTGATGGGTTGTCTAGTGAGGGCGTACAAAGACCTCGTTCGTGTATTAAGCATCTGACTCGTGTAAAAGGCCATTTATAGGGAGTTGGTGGGCTTTTCTGTGTAAGCAGCACATCTGATGTAATATCCAGAAGTTTTCTAGTTCAGAGTGATTTCTGGGTGTCTGCTTGTGTTGACCGAGTTGCTTAGTGGTAGGTGACACCTGAGAATCTGCTTTCATGCCTGAAACAGCACAGTGGGTTTGGCAATGTCACACCAAGATCTGAGAACATCACTTTGGAGCAGTGGGTTTGCTAAAGCTCAGAAGGGCTGATACTGTTAAGCTCCACATCTGCAGAAAGGAGTAATGAAAATATCATTTCCCAAGCCATCTTGTTGCCTCTATGTTTCCATAAACATAGCTGGGTGCTGACTGAAGTGGGTGGGAAATGGCAACATTTGATTTTCAAAGCCAGGACTGAATGGATCTGCTTTGTAAAATGTTCTGAGCTTGTAGAGTAGCAAGGTGCAACAAACCAAAATGAGACTAGTCACTTCAAACGCCTCTGTGGTAATAGTTCATAACCCATTCCTCTTCCTTACTGCTACCCTCACTGGAGTGGGGCTCTGTGATAGCACAGGAAGAGGTGGAAAACAGGTCATAGCAGTTCAGTACAGTGGAGTGGATTTCTGACAATTGCTGCAGCTTTTTCATCACAGGGAAACTTGATGCAACTTGATGTCTTTCCAGCTGCTCTGGCCTGTGTGATTCTGACTTGAGCAGGCTAGCAGAGATCACCTTTGCCTTAAGCTGCTGCTGTGTTTGCAGCCCACAGCTAGGATTGTCACTTTCTGTGACATCTTCTTGTCATCTTATTAATAGTGTGAATCTCCCACATTCATTTGCAGCAGCTTGTCAGATACTCTGTCTCTGCTTTTGTTTCAAGTGCTGCAGGGATACACGATTCCTAAGGGCAGTGTGATCGTGCCCAACCTGTGGTCAGTACACAGAGATCCTAACATCTGGGAGAAGCCAGATGAATTTCAGCCATCAAGATTTCTAGATGAAAATGGCCAGCTAATGAAGAAAGAGGCATTCATTCCTTTTGGAATGGGTAAGATCCACTTACAGTCAGAAGCTGGGTGGGGGTCGGGGTAGGGTTTAAAGTATAGGGCCTTGGAGGTGTGAGGTATAAAAACTGCACATAGGGCCAACTGCAGAACTTGTTATATTATTACAGTGGGTAGCTTCTAAAAGGTTGGGTTCCTACAGTCTCCAATTGCCAAGCAGAAATGAGATGTGATGAATTGTTCTTTTGCTGTGAAGGTGAATGCTGTTAGTATGAAGCTGTACAGCTAAGCAAGGCTGAGACTTGAATATGGGAGAGGGAAGCTTCAGAGTTCATTGCTTAATGGTAGCTTGAGCCTTTCTCTGTTTGGACTGTGCTAGTGCAGGACCTGCATGTGGTTTAACAAATGGATCAACAGTATAAAACCAGTAATATGTCTCTTTTAACTGTTCTTTAGGTAAACGCGTGTGCATGGGAGAGCAGTTGGCAAAAATGGAGCTGTTCTTAATTTTTGCAAGTCTCATGCAAAGTTTTACCTTTTTATATCCTGAAAATGCAGCAAAACCATCTATGGAGGGAAGATTTGGCCTGACTTTAGCTCCATGTCCATTCGACATAATAGCTTTGAAGAAATGATATCATAAAAAGATCACTCAAAGAAATACTACACTTCTGAAATCCAGCTTTATTTTGGTTCCAGCACTTTTGTTTGTAACTTCTTTTCCAGAAAAACATCAACTGCATAGGCTGTCAGAATGAGAACAATCTTCTGGAAAGAGAAGATGCTTTTTTTGTTAGCTCTTGCATTCCACAGATGAACTGACAGCATCGCTTCCAATTTGATGTTACAGCTTGCTGGGCTCGATCCCTCTGTCTGTCAATAAGTCATTGTCATCAGCTTGTCAACTCTTAATTATGGGAGAATGGTCCAAAACATCTATTAATGCTTTAACCATGGTAATTTTTGTATGGGTAAAAGCACTACCTAGGAATTTAATTTACCAAAGAGCTAAGGATATTATCTAAAATACCGAAAGGATTAACGAGTGAAGGGGTATTAGCACATATTAGCATTATACTGGCATTATAATGACAAATACTTGTTGGAAATTACTAAATGACACTTTTTTAACCTTGGAGGAATCTTTTTTTGCAAGCAACTCAAATTTGTTTATCCCTTTAAAACTGCAGCCTTGAAGTTGTGTGGGTGTAGATAGGATTGAATCAGTCTGGATTCCTGGATCCAAACATTCTTGGCTGTCAGGGCTCACTCTAAACAAGCAGGTATGAACTCTGAAAACCCCAGCTTGGAGGCCAAACGAATCCTTGAATATTATGTGTTATTAACATAAAAGGAGGGTGCGACATCTGGATGCAGATGTTTTTATCTCAGAACGTGAATGAGAGCAGATATCTTGAACAGAAATCTCTTATCTCTGGTGCCAAGCAGATGTTGAACACATCTGTGTTGCCACTTCCCGTTCACTGTTTTCCCCACATCACCAGTGTGGATGAGACCACCAGACCACTCATTGGGGAAAACTCTGTAAGCTGAGGCTTGCACTCAGGGTTTTTTTGATTTACAGTACTGCCACAACCTGCTTGGCTGTGGGAACTGGTGTCTTACTGGAATACAGCTTTCATAGGGCACTACAGGTATAGTGTTTAGGCATGGAATGTGAGGAATCTGTGATACTGTAAATCGGACAAAGAAGGTTTGAGTATAAAGGCTTTCTGTTTGTTTTCCTCCACGTTGAGTAAAAAGATCTGTAGTTAGTGCAATATTAGCGTACCAGTACCATACTCTTTTCACAGGCAAGTCGTTAGTGCTGGTTACAGTATCTTTCAGGTTGGAAAAGACCCTTTAGGTCATCGAGTCCAACCATTAACCCTACTCTATAAGTTCAGTCCTAAATTATATCCCCTAACACCACATGTAAGTGACTCCTGAACAGATCCAGGGATGGTGACTCAACCACCTTCCTGGGCAGCCTATTCCAGTGTTCACCGCAATCAAACCAATTGCAGAGGAAACTCGTTTGTTAGGTACCTGTTTTGAAAGAGAGTACTCAGTCTTTCCTTCTGTTTGAAAGGTCTCGGAAACATTGAAAGTGACCTTTTGGGGGACAAGTAGCAACCTTTAAATAATTGTTTTTAATGATCCTTAAATCTCCGTATACCCCTCTTGATCTTGCAGAATTTCATAGCACATGAACTAAGTACATACACACTCTTTTTAAGGAAAGTTTTTTCCCTGTATTGGAGATTTGGAAAATAGTTAGCAGTCCTAATGCCAAGTTTAGGAGACTGGAAAGTGAAGTTGACTGTAAAGCAGAATTGGGTGTTGCATCGCAAAACCTTAAACCTAAATTGTAAGAGAAGAGTCAATTCCAGCTTTGGATAACCTCTGGTTTTGTCACTTTTTAACTTGAAGCTTTAAAAGCTGCCTAGTGCCTAACAAAGTCGGTAAGGTAGGTAGTTTGGATTTAAATCTAAGTTTTCTGTTGCCTGTTCTGAATAACAGACTACCTTAATTTCCAAATGAGGTCAGGTGTCTCCCTGTTTGATGCTGCCCCTGCTCATGGCTTTGGATTGAAACTTTTGAAAACCCTACAGCACAGCAGAATTTGGCACCAGTCCTAGTAAACTTGCACTAAAAGCTGGCACTATTAGAGTAATATGCACTTCTTTCTTTATAATTTACAAATGAAGAAATAGATTCTGTACAGTTTATGTGGAAATACTTGATATTACGCTTAATTTTAAGCTAAAATGAAGTCTGAGGATATTTATATTTCTGTTGAAATGCCTCTAAGCAACATAATGATGCTTGAGTGCTGCTGATTGCTCATGTAAAATACCTGTCCTTTTCATCGGGGAGGGCACATTTGGAAAGCACTGTAGTATTTATTTTTTTGAACAGATTCCAAAGAATCCCCTGGGATGTGGAATTGTACATAGTTGGATTAATTTTGCCTGCTGGGTTTTGTTCAAAATGTCCCCTTTGAAAACCGTCTTCCTACAAATAGTACTTGGAGATGGGTTTTTGGTGGTACCAGGAATCAGACGTAGTGCCACAAGCTAAAAAGTACCGATGTGAAGGTGCAGCAATGACAGTGCCTGCTGGGATGCAAGATGCTGTTGGAAGTGGCAACAAAGGCCTGCCTCTCACGCCTTCCAGAGGCACTGAAATTGAGAAGCATCCCAAATGCCTTACTAAAACATGTCTTTCTGTGGAAGTGACTGATTCTTTTGGAATGTTGAAAATGTCTGTTTCTAAAAAGACTTTGCTTCAGTGTAATTTTATTTTTAATAAAGTAATGCGCGAGTAAGTGCTCAAAAGCTTTGTGCAGTTGTTTCAGTGAGCTCTGCTTGTTGGCCAAGCTTGTGGTGACTGGTGTTTTACTCCTCACTGTGGAGTGAGAGATGGTACAAATGGTTTGGATGTGGAGTGAAGAAGGTACGGGAATAAAGTGAGGTTGGGAACGTCCAATGGCAGGAATGACCTGTTCAAATCATAAAATGTTAGAAGAGGGTTAGAAATGCTAGAAAACAGTGTTTTGACAACACAGAGTGAAAGGAGAGGGAAGAGCAGAGATGAGGAACAAAAAAAAAGTGAGTCTCCACCAGGTGGAGATGCACAGTTTGAGAAATGAAGTGAATGAAGGGGGAAAGAAAATCAAGGGCAGTGTCAAGGTGTAGTTTTGTTGTACTCGTGGCATAGAGAACTTGGATAGCCAAGAGCAGAGAAGGAAGGGAGAGCATGGAGTAGGGGTCAGAGCTGTGGCCTCTGGCCCACAGGGAGCCCAGGGAAAGGCAGGAGATGGGTGCATGAGGAGGAGGAGTGCTGAGCAGGAGACAACCAAAAGCACCTAAGGGAAAGGAGTGGGTATGAGCTCTTTCTCAGAGCTGAGCACTCTGAGGCAACAGCTGTGTGTAGAAATCCTGTGTCTTACATCCTGGAATTGGCCTGTAGGTAACTTGGTGCCGTGCTTATGTTCCTTAAGGAATTTCATTAATTATCCTCTCAGCTCTTATTTGTGTGCAAGCCTCTTGAGTCTGTGAAAAGCTGTTTGCAGCAGCCATCTGCAGCTCCTGCCTAACCTGCTTTTGCATGAGGCTGAGCGAGGAAAGAAAGAATTTTCTGCATTGGGTTTTTTATGTGAAAAGCAGAGAGATGAGGATATTCCACTGCTTTTTTTGGAAGAAAAGAAGTTGCTTAATGTTTACTCTGACTTGAGTGGAGTCCACAGCAATTCCATGTTGTCAGCTACTGCTGTTGCGGACTCAAAAGTGCTAGTCATAAAGAAGTTAGAGGGGAAATTAGGGCATCTGGTAAATTCAGCCATTAGTATTTATAAGGGAAGGATTGCATTGTTTTGTTGGGTTTTTTTATTGTTTATTTACTCTTATCACAGAATTGTCAGAGTTGGAAGATACCTCGAGATCATCTAGTTCAGCCCCCTGCTAGAACACATTGCGCAGGGCTGCATCCAGGCAGGTTTTGATTATCTCCAGAGAAGGAGATTCCACAGACTCTCTGAGCAGCCTGTTCCAGGGCTCTGTGACTCTCACAGTAAAGTTTTTCCTCATTTCCAAATGAAACTTCCTGTGTTCCAGCTTGTGCCTACTGCTTCTTGTCCTGTCAGTGGGCACCACTGAAAACAATCTGGCACTTCCTCATTACAGCCACCCTGCAGGTATCTATAGCCATGGATAACGGCTCCTTGCAGACTTCTCTCCCGGCTAAACAGTCCCAGGTCTCTCAACCTTTCCTCTTAAGAGCGATGCTCCAGGTCCCCAGTCATCATTGCCCTCTGGCGTACTCTCTCCAGTAGATCCGTCTTTCTTGAACTGGGAAGCCCAGAACTGGACACAGTGCTGCAGATGTGGCCTCACCTAGGCAGAGCAGAGGGGGAGGAAGACCACTGTACACCTACTAGCCACACAGCGCAGTGTGCACCGCAAATAACAGTGGTCTTGGCAACAAGGGCTCACGGTCAGCTCACTGTCCACCAGGACTTCTCCCCCAGCCCCACCCCTAACCTTTATACCTTCTACTGGCCTAAAAATTACATCTCCGTCTAGTTTGGAATGGCTCGTTATTACCGAGTGCTTCTAACACTGGGAAGGGGAGCCGCTGGACGCAAACCGAGCGCCGGGCAGGCAGCGCGGTGACCTCGCTACAGCAGGAAGACACCGGAGCAGCCACCGCACCGAGCTAAGGGCCAGCGGGCACCGTTCTCACGGCTCCCCGCTCCTGCTGCTCCGCCCGTGCCGCTGCTACGAGACTCCTCCTCAGCCACCAAAATCAGC
>VZRI01002626.1:8452-19006 GCA_013397515.1 Upupa epops
GGGGGAATTCAGCTGTTGTGACTGTAGTATCAATTGCTGTCACACCAAACACCTGCCAAATCAGTAGTAGATGTTCTCAAGTCCCTTCAAACATAAGTCTGTCATGTGTCCAAGCAACAGTCTAGAAAAGTACTTGATTTGTTACGGTACAACGTTTTTTAAAAGTTGCAGATTTCCTGGACAGCAGGATATTAATCTTAAACCATAGTTTAAGTAAACCAAGGAACTGTCACAATTTATGTTCATGTGGTATTCAGAGCTGAAGCAGAAAAGTGGTGAGCATACTAAGGAGACAGAAAGAATTCAATTTTTTGATGGTGGCTATCACTTGCATGTTCAGACTGATGAACAGCCACAACACTGTCTGTTACACTGAACTATTCAGGCATTGCCTAAGGCATTTGTAGTTGATTTGCTGAAAGCTTTCTAAGATGACTGTCCTACAGATTGAATTTTCACATGTGTTGATCAGCTTCGCAAAATGCAAATGTAATGGCAGTTATTTACGTTCTTTCAGGAAAATAAAGTACAAGGGCATCTTCCTTACAAGCTCTGCCTTTGTGTTAAAGGAAACCTTACTAAGGTTTCTCTGCAGTTTGCACCCCCCGCCCTATGCCAGGATTGACTTTGCCAAGCAAAATACATCCAAATGGACGCTAGCTGAAGCTGTGACCCCTGAATAATATAGCCAAAACTTTGCATTCCCTTCAGTAGAAGGGTAGGGTTACTGCTGCAGCTAGCATTGTCTTCTAGGAACAGGTGATGGAAACAAAGGGTACCTTAGGGCTCAGAGAATTTTAAAACAATGGTCACACAGTGGAAACCAACGGAGTTGTGCCTCTCACAACATGCAAAAATATCAATAGCCATTACTGGCTCCAAATGAGTGAAGACTGCTTGAACTTCTTTATTAGTGATGCATAACTATTTCCTTGTTTAATGTAACAGGTTTTTGTATCGGAGAGCAAGGCATCAGCATCTCATGAAGTAGAAAGTTTCTACAACTTTGCTGACATGCAGATGGGAATGTGAAGTTTAGCATAAAGCTGTTCATGTATGGTTTGTCTCGTCACTTGGATGTCACTTGGCTTGAATTCTGCAGTTGCATTGGGGAAGTTTTTTAATTGGTTTTGTATTTCTCATGTATCCCTTTTATAAAGCTAGTGGTTGTTTTAATACCATGCTACCTGAACTGGAGTAAATGACATTGTTCTTCCTGTGCATTGTGTTTTAAACTTGCATTTCAACTTCAGAGGCAATGAAGGTTTTCTATTAACTTTTTACAGTGATTTCTAAACTTCTGTTGACACTTTAATATTTCTTGTCGACATCTAATGGTAATATATATTTGAAATGTGCAATGCTGATCCATATTTGATGCAGTAGTAATTGTTATTTTTAACTCAAATACATTGTTTAGAAAGGGCATTTATATGAAATTCACTGTTTGAAACTTTCTCACATGCAAATTTGTCTTCATTGGGGGCCAGGGAGGAAGTTGTTCTCTGAAAACTGAATCTGAAATTAATTTAGCATTCTTATAGTATACTTTCAGTTGCAGTGTGTGACTTATTAAATGCACATCTGGCTTACTCTGCTTCAGCATTTTTTTTGAATAAAGTTGCTTGAAGCAGCATTTATGCTGAAAGTTGTCATAACAGCATTCTGGTACATGAGTGCTTGTCAGGCTCTTCTGTTTGAGGTGGATTTAGATCATGACTGCTCTTCGCAAGATGCTGTAAGGTTCACTCAGGGTCTCTGGTGATACAACGTGCCTCCAGTATTCCCAGTGATGTTTCCCTGGACTCAGAGCAATAAGTGTCTAACACCATTGTTTGCTAGAAAGAATATAGAGCAAGCAGGAGCTAGAGAAGGGCTCTGGCAGCATTAAAAAAGCTCTTCTTTGCTAGACCCTAGGAGAAGAGTTTTATATTCAGTAGCAGTACTAAAGGTTTTGCTGTAAAGTACTACACACTGCTGTAGGGTTTCTTTTAGATTAATTATTAAAAAAGAGTGAAGAAATGCTACTAGCATTGTGAGAGATGCATTAGAATAGTGATCAGTAAGGTTGCTTATGTCTATAGTGCATGTTAGAATTCAAATCTGTATGGATATTAAGTAGGTGATTGATTTATTTTTGCATATTACATCCTTACTGTTTTTTTTTTTCTGCGTGAACTTAAAGCTTATATCCAGGTTTACAAGTCCTCTGTAATACTTGAACAGATTTTGTGTACACAAAACCAAATTTCTTGATCAAAATTGTGGCTGTACAGTTTGTGAGGCCTTTCCAATATATTGAATGGACTGGAGCTGTGTTCAGGTGCTAAAGCAATAGTTTTGTCATTATGGTCACCTGTCAAAGAGAAGACCTTGTGCATTTTAACTGAACATGAGTCTTGACTCATCAGTTTCACAGCTCTGGAGCTCCAAAAGTGGGTGGCTAAAAAAACATCTCTCGCTAGCTTTTTTTTAATTAGCACAGGAAAGAATCTGTTCTCCTGAAATTCATAATTATGATATGACCAAGAGATGTTCTGAGCTGTCATTTTGTTGCTGGTAGGCAAATGCTTGCCTTTCGTTTAAAATACATATAGAGGGTATGTCCTTACAAAACTCTTATTAAAGTTAGGCAGAGATTAAGTAAGGAAGAATGTATCTTGAAGTCCCTAACCCATTGGTGTCTAAAGCTCAGGAAAAATGTCAGTTTTGTGAAATGTTTTTATTTGGCAAATTGAATTAAAATCAAACTGACACCGCAATCTGACTAGTTGTGGAAATTACCACTTATGTGCACTTAGCCGAGATTTTTTTTTTATATGTGTGAAGAGAGGTGGTGAAAATAATTTAAAATCTTAGCTCAGCCTCCAGAATACTAACACAACTCATGAACGTTTTCAGGAGTTATTCCAGACACATACAGGAAATGTATTTTTCTAGTATAGACAGTACATTAAATTTGTGTAATGTACTTCAGACCTGTCATTGTGTAATTTATCTAAACAATGCGTATGTTGGGTCATCTTGGTCTCTAATATGTCTGAACTTACACATTCATACTTGATTATATATATGTTTATAGTTTATTTTTTTGTATTATCAACCTACTCTAGAAGCAAAGTGCTAAATTGATTTTTGAGACTACTTTTGCTGGAGAACAGGATGATTAGTTGAAAATTAGTCTAGGCTTGAAACAGTGGAAAAGCTTTTCTACATGCTAGAAAAGAGCAGTGTTGCTTTTTTGTTGTTTTTTTATTATTAACATGAAGAGTTTTTAATTAAAAAAAACCTAAATAATGAAGGCATTTTTCAATCCAATTATTTATCTTTTGACTTCAGTTTCTTGCTAACAGGTGTTAAGAACACTTCTAGTCTAAGCATCAGGTATTGTATGTGTTACAGGATAGTACATGCTTCATGTAGTCCTTTGTATGTTTGTTCTACAGCTTTTTATGTAATTTGTATTGCACTGTGAATGTGATTCATAATAAATGTTAAAAAATATAAACTCTGGATTCTGGGAGATTTTTTAAAAATTCTAAATTATTACAAAACATTGTTTTGTATTAAGTATAAAAACTTAATACTCACAGCTAATTGACAATAAACATTAACTCAGCAGTCATCCATCCTCCAGCATACTGCCTCCTGGCAGTAGGGAGTTTTCTACAGCATCACTGAGGATACAATTAACCTTATACTACAGTTTTCCTCATAAAGTTTGTAAGAAAATGTTCTTATATCAAGCTGTAGAGACACAAGGGTGTGCATATGGTTGGGGGGTTTTGTTTTGCTTTTTAACATGTAACAGTTTTAGGCTTATTAGCTGTGCTTACCTGTTGGAGTATGAGATGTATACTGGTGGTGTGCTCACAGCAAAACAGATTGTGGTGATCATGCTAGTAGAATTATTCCTTTAGAAGGCAGTCCTTTTGTATGTCACATGTAACATCTGAAAAAAAGGTGAAAACCTCCCTAAAACAGGTAAACATCTGACACTTTCTGAATATATTTGAGCTTTAAACTGGTCAGAAATAATCTCCCAACTAGAGATGGTAACTTTCCTGAAATGTGTTTGCTAAGAACGTGAAGTACTGTATTGATATAATTTTGTTTGGATCATACTGAGTTAAATCATGAGAAGCTTTAAAAGGGATTAAGACTTTTGGTTTACTCTTTGATATTATATTGTACACTATTACAGTTAAAAAAAATCTTGTATACTAACTGGATCTGAGTTGCCTAGTAATTTTTTTTTACACAGTATCTAAGCCACAGCAAAGCTGACCTTAAGTATTTTAACAATTTTTACCAATTACATTTTCAATTACCAACATCCAGAAGTTTTGTATCTGTGACCCAAATGCTGGGAAGCCACTTTATTTTGTCATATCTAACATGCATAAAATGTTTGTATTTAAAAGTAATCTACTTACCAGGCTGCACTTACATAATTGAGGTAGATAGTTGGGGTATTTTTTCCCAATTTCAAAAAGCAGCCTGAAGCTTCTTTTATTACAAAATATGTGTTTCAGCTTTTCTGACTAGTAGGGGCAAAAATGAGCACAAGCAAAAATTCTGTGGCTAAATACCTTATTTTAAATGCTGGGTTGTAAGTGTTTAGGCTTTCTGCGTACAGTATTCAGCTTTCTGTGTCTATTTAAATCAACCTTGCTAATAGTACCTTCCTGAAGGTGTTGATTCCCCAGGCTTTTTCCTAAAGATTTAGTAATAATCACTGTGAAATTAATATTTTAACACTTAGTACCAGCTCAGGTGCTTGACTGGGTAGTTCTTAAACTCTAGAATTTTCACTATCAAGTTCCTTGTTGGTTCCTTTTTACTTACGCTATTTAATTTTTGAGTTAATGAGTAAGCCTTCTGAATCCATTAAGCTGTATCTTGAAGTACTGTGTTCTTGCTGCAGGATTTGGTGGAAAGCAGCTCTGTGATGGTCCACGCCATTCCCTGGACTTTGCAGAGCACCTAGTATGAGGTACAGGAATTTGCTGAGGATAATTTCTGAAAAATAATAATTTGCTTTATTGCCAGCCTTGGAAGTTCTTAGAGCTATCTGGTCTGAGCTCTGTCTCTCCACACAACCTATCTACATATGGGAAAGCTTTGTAAGCAGCAAACTTGATGATGCTGCTCTAGCAGGTGGGTTGGACTAGATGATCTTCAGAAGTACCTTCCAAACTCTATCATTCTGTGAAAATGGATGTACAGGAGGCTTCACTGAGTAGCTGGAAGTCAGTGTGTCAACAGGCCAGACAGTAATATCTCAATGTCTGGTTTGATAGAAAAATGCTTTTTATGGCTCTTGTCTCTTCAGAATGCCAAGATGCCATAAGCTTGTTGCTGGTAATGCTTGTGGTCATGCAGTCTTGCTAATGCATATGTAGTCATCACTGGTTACTGGTTCTGAGTAAGAGAGAAGAAAAGGAGGAGGAAGCGAGAGAAGCTTTTTAAAAAGCTCTAGAGTTTACTGAGCACACACAAAAGGAGTGTAACTGCTCTTTTTTATTTCTAACTTTTTGTATGCATATAATGAGAAACAACAGTTATGTACAATTTTGTGGCTAGAGTTATCTGAGTACCTTCCAAGAATACATAAATCTATGCAACCAGCATTTGTCAAATGCAAGGCTTTGAAATTACCAGTTTCATTAAGAATCTAAGAGATCTTTCAAATATCTCTCACATCCTTCTGTTAAAACCACTATAGAAAGTTTGTTGTTAAAAGCATCAGGTAAACTTTATAGCTAGGAGATTATGGTGAAGAGGCTCTTGAACAGTGTTTAAATTGGTGCTTGCCTGACATTCGCAAACTTCAAAGAATACAACAATATGCTATCACAGATTCTACCCAAATATGAGGTGGCTGCTAAGGCTTTGACACCTCTGCAGTGTTGGGGCTTCAAGTACTCAGTGTCTGGATGACAGTGGTATGTATCTCTCTGCTTATCCAATCTCAATTCAACACAAGAATTGTGGTGATGAGTTCCCAGATCAAAGAGTCATATGAGAATATCTATTTTCATTTTTAGGTACTTTTTGTCCTTGTCATAGTGAAGAAAACTTCAACAGCTTTTTTGCTGTTTGAGCCATTACATTGGTGTGTCTCAAACATAGCAAAAAACCCCCTCGAAATAAACTTTTGGCAGGATGGGAAGCATGAATTATTGACTTGGGATTTCTGAGCACCACAGGGAGCAGCAGCCTCACTCTCCTCTACTTAAAAATCACAAAATCACTTAGGTTAGGAATTGAGGTCAGCCATTAATCTACTCTATCAAGCCCACTGCTAAACCATGGTCTCAAGCTCCATACCTATCTATACAACTGTTAAACACATCTGAGAATGGTAATTCAGCCATCATCTTGGGCAGCCTGTTCTAATGCTTGATGACCTTTGAAACAAATTTTTTCTAATGTTTAACTTAAACTTCCACTCGTGCAACTTGAGGACATTTCCTCTTGTACTGTTTCTCATGACTTGTGAAAAGAGACCAGCACCTGCCTCTCTACAACTATCTTGTGGGTAGTTGTTTACAGCAGTTAACGTCTTCCCTCAGCTTTTTATTCTTTAGACTAAGTAACCCCAGCTTTCTTACTGGTTACATGAATGCTGACTGATGTAGGGGAGATTTCCCCAAAACAGCATGTACAGCACCACAGAGGCAGCTATCCAGCTCATTTAGGCAAGATATGCAACTTGTATCCTCACCAATACAGATCTAAGTATGTTTTCATTCTTTAGTGTTAGGTACTACCATTAAATACTTCATTTGTACTTCATGTTAGGTGTTTCATTTAAGGTACAGAGTCATAATACTGGTAGGTTTTGAAAGCTGCTGGCAGATCTTCCCATTCTGTGTTACTGTCTTAGAAAGAGAAAGATAAATGGAAGATCTCCTGAAGTACAGAACTTTGAACTTGTCAGATCCTAGGAATTGAAGCTGGCACATTTTGCTTTAAAGAGAGTATTGTTCATGACTGAGAAAGTACTTTTCTTAGTCTGGATGGACTGATCTTTCTATGAGGGGAGACCTTCCTCTCCCATTTCTGTAGTCTGTCTAAAAATCATTCTAAGTGTTTTGGTTTTTTTTTCTTAAAGATTCTGGAGATTAAATGCAAGGGCTGTTTTGACCTGAGGGCATCTTTTGATAGCTGCCCCAACAGGTGCTATCAGTGGATCCAGTGTTACATGTAAAGACAATCTTTTGAAGCTCGATGAGTGCACTTGCTTCTAATAGTGTGTATTAGAAATGGGGAATTTGAAGACAGCTGTCCAACCTTAGATGAGTTTCTGCTTTGCTTTATTTTTTTTCTGCAGAATAATGGAAATTACTCCAATGCCATAATTAGAGCTCTCATTTGTAGGTGAGTGTTTGTGCTTTATGGTAATGCTTCAGTAATTGTGTTCACTGTGAGAGGAAAATAAGGGAGTTCAGCATTTCTGTCTCTCACCAGTAGCTGCCAATGCTTGCTCTGGTTTGTATCAAAGTTTTGTACAGTATCTGATCTATGAAGTGGTGAGTTTTATGCAGCATCTACACATTTCAAAGAAAGGCAGTATGCTAGGCTTCAGGATCTGTGTATTTCTTTTAGCAATCAGCTAGAATTGCTGCCCTATCAATCTTCTGTGTGCAGGCTGAGAATGCTGCAAAGACTTGAAGGTACATAAGGGGTATGAATTAACCTTCTAGACATTTCCAGTTCTTACTTCTTCTCACCACTCTGCCATGGTAACTGTGGTGTTTGTTGTCTTTTATTTCTCTGGCATCATCAGAAATAGAAGATTTTGTAGGCAAAATGTTTTTCTGTTGAAATTCACTGAATTACTTGTAGGTATTTTGATAGAGATGCTTCTCCTGTGGCTCTAGCCCACGTTAAACCCTATGTGACCTTACTTCTCAGATGTTAAACATTAGCGTTAACTTTCTTAACACCCTAATATGCTGTGAGTGGCCTTTGGGTGGCTGGATAATGGCTGGGTTCAACTTGTATATGGTATACATTATTTTATCCTGAAACCATATCACTTGTAGTTTCCAGAGCATTCCTCCCTTGGGAGGACTTCACGGTTGTGCTGTATTTTATCAACATGTTAACATCTGGCTTTGTCAATTCCTTATATTCTCTAGGTGCTTAAGAGCATCTGTAGTTCATCCAACCACGAGAAAATGTGGAAACTGTGTTGCAATGTGTTTAAACAGAACAACAGTGTATAATCTGCTTCCTGTTTATTCATCTCACTTGGTATTCCTACAGAAATGTGTACCGAATGTAAAGACAATTCTCTGTACGTTTTTTTCAAACAGTAAATAGTTTGCTTGAAGGCTGGGATAACCAGGAAGTTTGTTACACAGGATGGGATAACCAAAAATGTATTTGCACATTAAAGCATTTACTGAAATGAGTAGACCCAATGTTGGACTTTCTCCAACAGCTTGCACCATGTCACTTATGTTGTGACCCCCTGAGACCACCTACAGGTTTACTGTAGGGGTTTAGATGCCATGTTCTGAAACATGACAGCCAGTGCAGGGCTAGCAGGTCATTCCAGGCTCAGGAAATTAAGGTAGCAGAACTACACATTTCCCAGGTTGTGTGTGTGTATGTGTGTGTGCATGCTTCTGCTCCCTATGAATTCATTCATATATAAAGCAACCTGGCAGGAAACATGTTCTGGCAGTATTCCCTTCACTGATGGGAATATGTTCTTCGTTGTCCTTCAGAATGACAGATATTTTAAACACTCTAAATACACATTTTGCTAAGCAGGTTTCATGGACACATAAAAACTAGAAATTGTTTTAAAATCTGAGTGATGATACTGGTGCTTGAAAATGCTTGTTATGTAATTTAACTCAATCAGATTTTAAAATATTTTCACAGCTAGAAAACAGGTCTTTTCACATAGGACATGGATTTGGTTTTATTATTCTGAACTCTTAGTTTTGGACTTCAAACATCTGGTCTAAAGATCAGCACCACTTGCCCTGCTGCCTGGACCCTGTGGTACAGTACAGATGATTCTACAAGTCATGTTGATGGTGGAGAGTGTTGCTGATGTTTTACTTGATGTCATGATTTCTGAAGCAGCTCAGGGCGTTTTCCTGCCAAGTGTGTATTAATGAACAGAAGGCAAAAGTGGTGATCACTGGTGTGTGAAAGAAGTCACACATAGCAGCATCACCATTTTGTTGTGGTCTAACTGCATTTGTAGAAAGCTGTACTTCATGTTATGTGTGGGAGTATTAACCAGCTCTTCAAAAGAAAGAGTGTATTTTTTTTATTGCAGCAGCTGGTAGATCTAGGCAAGTCCTTGCTAGCAGTGACTTAGTTAAAGCCTACATGGATTCAGTGAAGGCTGCCCTAGACAAGGATTTCAGGTTTACTGAACAGCCACACAGCATCCTGCTTGGGAAATCTGAGCAAGTAGTTGGAGGTTTGCAGAGTAATTGGGGGAAGCATCTTAGTGTGGATGTACACTTGGGCCAGGAGAAAGATGATGTTGAGGACCCATGACTTGACAGAGTGGAGTGGGAGGCTTTTGAGCTACAGAACACTTAGCTTGAAACAGTGCTTCCTCTAAACACACTTCACCTCATCTTTTCACTGCTGTCTGCAAACACTGCAGAAGTGCAGCTCAAGCCAAACTATCTGTGCCATGCTTGCTGTTCATCTCTTCCATTCTGTCCTTTGCAGTTCTTGTTATTCTACTCTTGCTGTTTCTTCTTGGGACTTAGACTATGTCCCACATTTGAAACCCCAGGTTTGATTTTGCTCTTGACAGAGTTCCCACAGCCTTTCTATGCCTCAGTTACTGTGTGCACAGAACAGAGGTGCAGCTGCCACAGGATTTTCTCCCCATCAATCTCTGCAGCAGCCCTTAAGGTAAGGAGGGTTGAAGGGGTTACGCAATGTGTTTGATGCAACTCATCATTGTTAATAGAAATGGGAAATGCATGCAGGGCCTAATAATGGAGGAGGTTTGCCAAATTTTTGTGTTTCCTTTATCCTATATGCTTTCCATCAAACGTTGTTCAATGGGGGGGACTCAGTCACGGGCCGAACGACCAACACCGACAGGTGGCTAAAGGCTGCCCTGAGCTAGGTTTTGCGCTCACCCTCTGACAAGTTCTGCCACTTGGACAAATCGTTCTCCACCTAGAGCTGGAGCAGGCCGAGACGGGTGTGGAAGCCTGGCAGGCTGCTGGGATGCGGTGAGGTGCGCGGCTCAGCGCTGGATCTCGGAAGCGTTGGGGCCGCGGAACTGCGCTGCCACTCGCTTGTGTCTCCACGGGTTAGGGCGGCGGGATCCTCACCCAACCACTTACCGCTTCGCTGCCCTCACCCTTGACACCCGCCGCAGGGGCTGAGGCCGAAACTTCCCCTCGGGCCCCTCCTCGCCCGCTCTGCCCGCAGGAAGGCCCGGGCAAAAGGGAAGGGAAGGGGAAGAGGCGGGGCCTGGAGCCCGGCGGTGTCAATAATACAATAGGACTCTTGTGCGGCCGCTAGCGCCGCTGGAGGAGGAGTGGGGTG